>PVKN010005447.1:0-30727 GCA_004027915.1 Capromys pilorides | reverse complement strand
CCTTCCATTGTTCTTACATTGGATTTGGATTCATTCATAAACTGACAGTGAGTCTTAATACAGTACACATGTGAAAATATGATACTTGAATCAATATCGATTGAGGACTTACTGTATTCAACCTGGATGGTAGAAGGAAGTCCCAAAAAGGGAAATCCCAGGACTGAAGAGACACTGCTTAGCTGGCGCTGGGGTCTCTGTGATTGGATGCAAGGTCCTTTGGGGCTCCTCCCATCCTGGGAGGGAGAGCTAGAGGCATGAGAAGAAGATGGTGGTAGGTGAAGTCAGTCCTGGTGGTGATAGAAAAACTGCAGACTGGGTTGAGCTGCAGCTTCAAGAACGAGCTGTGGTTACTGGTTAAAGAGACATCGCTGGGGTGCTGCTCCCAGGAACCTCAACTGACAACAGGAAGAAGCCTGTCCCTTTATCCTCCTCAGCCTGACTCTAGGGACTCTGGCATATCTGATCAGGGGAGCCAGAAATGTGCTTTGCAGAGTCCCAGTTCCTGCATCGCAGACTGAACCCAGAAGGATTTGGAACTGGCACCGACTTCCTTACTGACCCTGGAGTAGGTGTATATTTGAGGTTCTTTTTACACCCTTATCAAGGGCATCTTACCTCGTGGATCAGAGCTTGCACCCCTAGATCCCTCATTTAAAACTGGTGATGATAACATCCACCCCACATAGCTGCTGTGACGATGCAGGTGCTAGCAGGGTGCCTGCACGTAGTGAGCACATTCTCATCTCACCATTAGTGTTGATCCTGTAGCTCTTTCTGCCAACTTGTCCTCTATGAAAGCACACTTCTCCAACAGAGAGACACTTCCCCCTCCTAGCAGTGAGAATTCCCACTTGATATATTTGTGTTCCTTTCCTGCCACCTGTCCCTGCTGCTGTCTGTCCTGCTTCCAGTAGACCGCCAGTGATTACTGTGAATCAGGAGTAGCAAAAGCTTTCTGTGTCCGTTAACTCCTTGACAGCTCACTAAGAAAGGTTGTTCTAAACAGCAACAGATGTGATGTCCAAGAGACCCAGGGGAAGAGAATGTGTCAGGTGGAGAGTTCCAAGTGGTCTCTAGAGCCCTGGCAGTGTCCAGGTTTCAGGTGCCAGAGCTCAGCTATTGCTTACCCATGACAGAAAGGGGATGTCTTTTTTTTTTTTTTTTTTTTTTTTGCAGTACCAGGGTTCAAACTCAAGACTTGCACTTAACCAGGCGGGCACTTGTGCCACAGAGCTATCTCCCTGGCCCCAGAAAGGGGATGTCTTAGCTCATGAAATGACGTGAAAGTCTGGAAGTAACTCTGGCTCAGTGCTCCCAGATCCTGCTGCCACTGTCGTACCGCTTCTCTTTGCTTCTCCAAGCTTTCCTCTCAGTGTGCACTTCCATGCAGGACTTAAAATGATATAGCAGCTCCAATGGAAAGAGGACTTTCCTTTCAGTGCTAGCAAGTGTCCCAAGGTACAATCCTAGGACCTGCACTTGGTCATGTGCCTGTTCCAAAACTAGTTATTCTGCTCCTGTTGTGCAAACCTGGAGCCCATTGTCATACACACACACACACACACACACACACACACACACACACACACACATACTTTGGGGGTTGGTGGGTATTGGAGGGACTGGTGGTGGTCAGCTTCACTAGAGTCTCATGGGCTGGAGTGAAGAGTGGGGGTCTGATGGAATTTCCACCACTGCTACTGGAAGAGATGTGGATGACCAGGCAACAAACATCCACAAACCCTGCCCACCACTTGGTGATTTGTTTTGTTTTGTTTCTGTTTTTTTCCCTGCTGTAGTCTCTGGGTCTCTCCACTGCAGCAGCCAGCATGTTTGGGAATGACGGCAGTGAGCTGATACTGCATTTCGTGAGCCAGTGCAACGCTCAGCTTACCCACATTCTACTGGAGGAGCAGAAGCTGGTGCAGCTGGGCCAGGCAGAGTATGTCCTGGGACTCAGGGTGGCTGCTGAGGAAGGGGGACTGATCACAACAGCTGACCCCAGAAAAACAACCCAAACAGAGCCAGCAGTGAGTGGCTCTAACAACTTTGCTGTTTGGAAGGGACCCAGGAGCCCATGTGGCAGCTTCAGTGAGACCAGGGTCAGGAGCCAGTGGGACCTTTCTCCCCTGGTTGTGTAAGCAGTGCCGCACTGAGCCCCTGCCTGTCACCCAGAGACACACTGATTTCTTTTCCCTCTTCCAGGAAGAGGAAGACAGACCAGTTCCTGAGAGATGCAGTGGAAACCAGGCTGAGAATGCTGATTCCGTACATTGAGCACTGGCCCCGGGTACAGAGTCCATATCCAGGCCCCAGAGCACCAGTGACATAATATTCCTCCTGTTCAACACCTTCCACTCAGGACTTGGCACACTGTTGAATACTTAGCTCTTTAATCTCCTCCGTAAGCGCAGGCAGTGGTGCGCTTGGTAGAGCTAGGTTTCAAGCATGGGCTGCCCAGAGAGCAACTCTGAGCTATCTTGTGTCTCAGTTCCTACACATTGATGACTACATCTCAGACGTGGACCCAGTGGCCTACGTGTGCCACTAGGTCTTCAACAAGGAAAAATCTGTCAGAGGTTAAAACAGACAAGATTTTATTGTCTATCTTCAATAATAATCCTATCCTAGCTGGGTGTAGTTGCACAGACTTGTAATCCCAGCACCCATGAGGCTGAGGCACAGGGTCACCGTGAGTTCAAGGCCAGTTTGAATTATATAGACAGATCCTGGCCCTGTCCAAGTAATAATAATAAATAAGAGCCCTGTCCTGTTTCAGATCTTAAAGACTGGGACTTCTTGTCAAATTGTCATTGTGATCCATTGATGAAAGAGTATTCATTCAGTGGCTTCCCCCACACACACACACAACTTTTCTGAGCATTTTTTGTTTTTGTTTTTGTTTCTGTATTAAAGCATGTCACAGCATGAGCCATTCCTTGAGTTCAGAGTCAAAACATGTCAAAAATGAGAGGGATTGAAGCATTCAGTGTCTATAATCCAGCTGGAAGACTTCTTTGAGCTTGTAATTTCAGTCTTCTGGTTGACAGATACCTGAGCACCTAAGTGTGCCTGACCCCAGCTGGTGTGAGGGGAATATAGCTCGAGTCAGTCCTGCCGCCTGCAGTTGAACTCCTGGAAGCATACATACCAGTCACTCCCTGCCTGCCGATTCGTGATTCATGCTGTTTCCTTGTGAGCTGCTTTGATGAGAGAAAACTTCCAGCCAGTCCAGCTCCCCAGGCGAGGGCCTTTAGATTTAACTCTTTAAAAGTGATTCAACTTGGGCTTATGAGGCTGGGTAGAGGCTGTGTCTGCTAATAGAGTGGTCTAGTTTGTGTCATTGCTAGTATAAATTGAAGGATTTTTGCTTTCAGGAAATAGAAGTCAACTTGAATTGAGCAAAAGAATGGGGAGGAATTACTGAGGTGGTACTCCCTGGGCAGGATTGCTGCTGGGCCCTGGAGTGGCTTTGCGTGCGGTCCTAGAAGCCACTCCAAACTCCCCTCCCCTTTGCCTCTCCTGTTCTCTACTTCTAACTCTGACACAGTGGGGTGCCCTCCTATACTTGCTGAACAATCTGGACCCTTGGGTGGTCTGCATTCCCAATTCTAAATGTTGGGAATGGAGAATCTGACTGGGCTGGCTTTGGATAAAAGTATGACCTGGCTCCCATCAGCTGTGGTTGAGGTCATTAGCTGCTAGGAGTTCACATTATGGGGGGTGGATCCTGTGGGTTTCAGAACCACACAGCTGGACTGTCCCCCTCACGTACTCTGCGATGCCACTTAGGTGCTGTCGTTACCTGTGCACAGAAGCTCTTCCGTTTATTCTCTCTGCAGGCCCTCAGCATCCTCCTGCTACCTCAAAACATCCCACCCAGCCTAAGCCTGCTAACCAGCATGGTAGATGAAATGTGGCATTATGCTGGGGACCAGTCCACTGATGTGAGTGCTTTCTGTGTACCCACTGCACATTAGAAAACGCTTGAGTTAAGCATTTTTTTTAGAAATTCTGTGAAATTTCTTTGATCACAAGTTGTCTCGTGTGTGTGTGTGTGTGTGTGTGTGTGTGTGTGTGTGTACCCTCATTTGTACACAGTTGTAACCATCTAAGGCCTGAAGAAAGTCCTTCAGTAAGCCAAAGTTATGTGGGTCATCTTAACTCAGCAGCATTCTAGCCACAAACCCGTGATTATTCCTTCCCACCTACAGTGGCAGCATGAGGTCTTAGGGGCCCCTGTGATTGGACTGCTTTTTTGCAACTGTTTCCTTATTCTCCTAAGATAGAGATTCTGCTGCAGACGCCCTCAGTGTTTGTCTTTGAGACTGACTTTTGAAAAAAATGAAAGAATGCCACAGAGATGCCCCTTTCTTTAAAAAGAAACTGCCTTCCTGCACCCATCATAGCCTGCTTTGCTAAGTGATCAATAAGTTCTTTAAATAAGTACAAAGAACATGTCTAACTTGTTAATGCTACCATGTTTCTGGTGGGAAATTAAAAAAACAAAATATACCTTCATAAAGGAAATTAAATTGTGATGGTACTTCCAAGTTAAGGAGACACACAGTCCCACCACACTTATAATAAAGTACTTTAATAAGCTTCCTCCATGTGGGAATATACCACCAGCAGAGATGATAGGAAAACAAAATTAGAAAGCAAAGAAATTAAAGAAATAAAACAAGCAGCTGAGCTGGTCCCCAAAAGGGTAGTTTGCCAAGACTGACAGAAGTTGCAGAGGGGCTTGAACTCTCAGTTGTGCCCTGGCATTGTAACCTTTTCCTGATCCTGCCTTATCCCTCACCCTGTTTACAAGCACATGAAGGCTTGGTTGTAACTGGCCAATTGCAACACCTTCCTGAGACTCAGATGTCCTAAGACTTGGTCTTTTCCCAAGCAGTTACAGATGGGTTAGAGGTCCCCAGATCACTTGGGATGCTGATTCAGCATCCTGATATCTCTCAGGCCCACTGACCATAAATGCTAAAGGTTGAGCCCAGGAGCTCAGGTGGTTCTGTTACACAGCCAGGCTTGGGACATTAGTGTAGACCAGAGGGTTGCATGTTATCTTTTTTTTTTGATGGGACCAGGGTTCAAACTCATGACCTTGCACTTGCCAGACAGGCACTTGTGCCACAGAGCTATCTCCCCAGCTCTCCAGAGGGTTGCATGTATCTTGATGTAAAGAAGAAATAAGAAGGGAATCTGACAATCCCCAAGGCCTTAGAGAGGAGCTACCTCAGAGCAGCCCAGAGCAGCAGTAGTAACCCACCTTCCTGTTTCTTTGCAGTTTAACTGGTACACACGCCGAGCCGTGCTGGCTGGCATCTACAACACAACAGAGCTGGTGATGATGCAGGATTCGTCCCCAGATTTTGAGGACACTTGGCGCTTCCTGGAAAACCGAATTAATGATGCAATGAACGTGGGCCATACTGCCAAACAGGTAGCTGGGGAGCAACCATTTAGAAACCTCTTCTGTCAGCACATCTGTTCTCCCCAGGCCATAGCTAGTCACCGAGCTAATGTTTTGCTACCTAGGGCCTCAGCTGACTGTCCCAAGGGCCATTCTAGGGAGCCTGGCTATTCCTCCTCATACCAGCCCTTCCCTGAGAGCTGTGCCTTGCCCTCCCCTAGGCTCCTGCTCCATCTTGACTCCACCTGTCAGGGCTCAGAGGCTTCCTGACTTGTCCTCCCACCTTTGGGCTCGTGCTGGAGCCTAAGGGAATGTGACCCTTACTCTTGTAGGTGAAGTCCACTGGAGAGGCACTGGTGCAAGGACTTATGGGTGCAGCAGTGACAGTGAGTACTGCCCAGCCTACCCCTGTCCACCCTACATCCCGCTCTGGCTTTGTGCAGCTTACCACACAGCCCTGACCCCACATAGCTTGTAGCCTTAAACTGAAAGCTAACAGTAAGACTGACACTGGTTCAACCCCAGTATTGGTCTTGGTTCAGAATGCCCTATTTTTTTTTAATTGACATCAGGAAGCTTTACTGATTCCAGAACTGTGGGAGTGTCATAGCCATGCCTGCTGCCTTGCAAACCTCAGTCTTTCCCAGTACTTTCCTAGAGGCAGAGCAAGGCCTTACCATGCTTTCCCTCTTTGTGTTAGCTCAAGAATCTTACAGGTCTAAACCAGCGCCGGTGAGAAGGAAGTAAGCCAAAGTGCCTGGAAGGAAACAAGCGAGTAGATTTAAAGCACTCTGAGAAGTATGAAGCGTCATCCATGGAACAGGATGTTAACGAGCACACACTGAAGGACTCCAGAATCACTGCCACAGCCACCTGGAAACCACAGGACACTTGATGATAGGACTCTGGCCGGGTACTTCTGGCCCTGGCCTTCTGATGTCTTTCTGTATTGCAGCCATGTGATTGAAAACTGTGATACATCCAAGCATAGACAGCTCAGCGTGTCCCTGTCATGGTCTCACAGTATTCTGCTCAGGGCTTAGCTGCCTTAGAAATGCTCCGGGGGCTCCCAACACAGTAAGATCTGAAAGTACCACAAGGTGGCAGCTCATCCCCAGCACATCACAGGTGTGAACACAGTTTCCACTGCTGGCCTGAGTGCTGAGCAGCTACTCTGTGGATCCCTATAGAAGCTGCCTCCCCAAGATGGGTGCCCGCTGGAAAGTGGGTTATTTCAGTCCTGTCATCACATTATGCCAGCGTGCAATGAAGGGTTATCAGTGTATTTAGGATCTGTAAAAAATAATAAACATGTTTGAAGCAGTTGCCTATTGTGTTATTTCTGTCTAGTCCAAGACGGGTATCCAGGACCCCAGCAAGAAGCAGCAATTTTAGGGAAGAGGCTTGTGCACTGCAGCCTGGTGACCTGAGTTCTGAGCTTGGCACTTCAAGGGGGCCAGTGATGGCAGCTCCACATCTCTGGATCCAGGTCTTCCTGTTGGTTATAGAAGGGAATGGATCTGGGCCTTCAGACCATCAGCTCCTCTAGTTCTGTGGTCTGCTGCTGACCGCTTTAGTGATAGGTGATACGTTCTTTTCCTTTTTTGTGTTCTGTTCCCTAAGTTGAGCACGGGGGCTATATACCTAACCCCAGTAATGCATCCTTTAGTTTCTTGACTC
Source organism: Capromys pilorides (assembly GCA_004027915.1). Lineage (NCBI taxonomy): Eukaryota > Metazoa > Chordata > Mammalia > Rodentia > Capromyidae > Capromys > Capromys pilorides. The sequence goes on along the minus strand of PVKN010005447.1, from coordinate 23,625 downwards.
CTTTTGCAATTCCGGTTAACTCTGCCTTCTGCTGTGCCCTAGCCAGCTGTGGGGAACTCAGGAGTTAATAGGAGCTCATATCTCTCCTGGCCTTTCTCTAGACCCATTCTACACCTCAGATTGTGTCTTTTGACACCCAGTGAGGTTCCGGCAGTACTGTTCCACGTTTCACGCCATTCTTTCCTTTTTCCTTCATAGTCTGCAGACAGCTGTTAATTCCTAGCTCACTGAGTCATCACACAGTGGAGGAAGGGTCCACTCTGCCCCTGCCCAAGTCCTTGGAAGGGATGTCACTCCCTGCTACAGCTAACTTCTTTTCTATTCTCGGATTACTTTTCTCATCCTTAAATGTAGCTCCTGCTGGGTTCTATGTAAGGGTCTCTTTTCAACTGCCACTTTTTAGAGCCTATTCAAACCCATCTCTAAGCTGTTTAGAAGTCGCCTGCCGGGTCCCCCCCCCCCCACCCACCCATACTGAAGATTGAATCCAGGGCCTTTACACTGAACCACATCTTCAGCTCTGCTTCAGCCCCTCTGCTATTTAATTCAGGCTGATTTTAAACTCACTACATAGCTCAGACTGGCTTTGAATCAGAAGGGATCCTCCTGCCTAGCTGAGATTATAGGCATGCCTGTCTACCAGCTGTTTTTTGAGATAGTCTCACTGAGTCTCTAGCCCAAACCAGTCTCGAATTTTGGGTTTTTCTTTCTCAGCCGCTAAGTGCTGGGGTTACATGTGTGCCACTTTGCTTTTTTTTTTTTTTTTTTTTTTTGAGCAGAATAGATTTATTGGGGGAAAGAAAGCTCCTGTCTGAGAGGACAGAAGTGTGTGTGGGGGGGGGTCATTTATTTGTATTTTAGGGAATGGTCTACAGAGCGTTCAGGGTCTCACTACTGTGTCGGACTTGTAGTGATCTGCCTGCTTACAGCCTCCCAAGAGCTGGGATTACAGGCGTGCGCCACCACGCCCAGTCTCCCACCTTGCTTTTTGGTAGAGCATGCGCTGTAGGTGGTGCACGTGACCAGACCCTGAGGATGCAGAGATGAAGAGCTCCCACCCACGGCAACTACACTGAGCTGTAGATAATGCATTATTCTGAGTAGTATTACATACACCTTTTCCTACAGGTTTCAGAAGCATGTCATTTAGACATGAAGATAGGAAAGTAAATTTAGACACCTGTATTAGGCTTACTTTGCTAAAAGTATGCATATACTGCTAAGTATGCTTTTATTTTTCCATAGAGGTACAGCTTCATTCTTTTTAAAGGCAACATTGTCATGTAAGTTTTATCTTTTGCCATTACAGACAGTACTGGAATGAAAAACCTTACACATGGATTTTTTTTTGGTGGGGGCTAGCTCAGGCATGTGAGGATCAAACGGATTTTGTTTTTAAGTGCTTCTGCAGTGTAAATTCCTAGAAGTTAAACGTCAACATGTTTGTTTGTTTGTGTTTTCAGAACCGAGAATTGAATTCAGGCCCTTGTGCTTGCCAGGCAAACACTTATTCTACTTAGCTATCTCCCTAGCTATGTCAACATGTTTTGTCACTTACTAAGATGGTTGAACCTGCTCTTGGGAGGCTGAAGCAGGAGAATCGCTGCGAATTTAAGGCCGGCCTATGCTACATAGTTGAAGGACAGCCTGAACTACATGAGACCTTTTCTGCAGCGGGACAGGGTGAGCAGATGATTTAAACCGGTTCGTTTAGAAGCAGGCGATTAACAAGACACCGGCTGGAGCGGCGTCGGCCTCCTAGCGGTAGGTGTCGCTGCAGCGCGTTCGGGCGGAAGTAGTGAGAGTCGCTCGATCCAAGTTCCGGCAGCGGCGGCTGGGTGGACGCGGAGCACCCACAGCAGGGAGTCGTGGACGAAAATGCCGTATGCCAACCAGCCCACCGTGCGAATCACAGAGCTCACCGACGAGAATGTCAAGTTCATCATAGAGAACACGGACCTGGCGTAAGGCGGCTGTGGGATGCACACTGCAGCTGCTGGGGTGGGGGTGGGGGTGTGTTGGGTTAACCTGGGTGTGGGGCCGGCTTTGGCGCCCACACACTGCCGTGTGTCTCCCTTAGGGTGGCCAATTCTATTCGGAGGGTCTTCATCGCAGAGGTCCCTATCATAGGTAAGACGCCCTTCTCTCGTTGCCAGATCCTCGCCCTCCCTTTCCGCCCGTCCCCCGTCTTGGTCCTTGGTTGGATCTGCGTGTGGGGGGTGTCGAGAAGCCTTGCGGGGCTGGAGACTTGACCAGACCCCGTGCTGCTGGCCGCTGCCGGCACCCAAGGGCCACTTAGGTCCCCCAGGTTAGGTGTGTGCGCGCTGTGGAGCCCGGCTTCAAGTCGGAGCTGAGTTGGGCTCGATGGTGTTCACTTACTGGCTCTGGAGGCCGCAGAAAGCAGCAGGCCGTGTTTCTACGCCAGTGGTACAGAGCGGGATGATGTCAAGGATTAATTAAGTGCTTTGTGTTTAGTGAGTGTGCAGTACAGATGGATTTTTTTTTTTTTTTTTTTTTTTTTTTTTTTTTTTTTTTTTTTTTTTTTCTTTTTGGCTTTTTTGAGACAGGGTCTCGCTATGCAGTTCAGGCTGGACGTGAGCTCTTTTGTAGTCCAGGCTGGTCTCAAACTCGCACCGATCCTCCTGCCTCAGCCTCCCAAGTCCTGGGATTACAGTCATGCGCTACCACGCCCAGCAACAGATAGATTATGAATCTCTCCTTTCCACTTCACAAGTGGAACATCTTAAATGCCAGGCATGGTGCTGGGCCCTTGGAATGCACAACTATGTTGTAGAGCTGAGGTTTAGCCTTGTTGGAGCTCCACAGATAGTAGAGATACATAGACGCTCGGATGGGGACTGAAGAAGCATAACCACAGTGCACTTGGTGCGTAACTTAGTGCAAAGCAGTTTCTGGCCTGTTGTTGCTAGTCTGCTCCAAATGTTTTACACACTGTGTGTGTGTGTTCTACAGGTGTATTCCAAGTGTCAGCCCAAACAGTTGGGTTAGATAAAGGAAATAGAAATCATAGTTACCGTGCTAGGTGTTCAAACTTTTGAGAAGTAAACACACTGAATGGTTAATGATCCAGAGGTTGCTGTGCTTCTTCACCACCCCAGTCACATCTTCCACTCTGTGGCATGCTGATTCTCCTCCCCTGGCCAAATCTCTGCGTGCCTCTGGGCCTCCATTTCCTCAGGAGTAAAGTGGTGCATACTGACAGGCTGAATCCAAATGCTGCTTTCCTCGAAAATTCATTTCTGAACATGATATTGAGCACCCGCTCTAGGAGTGCAGCAGCACCTCAGCACCCTGCCTCGGGAATTTGCAAAACTTGAAATTGAGACGTAGCATACACAAAATGATGCAAAGCAAAACATGACAGGCATCCTAAAGGAAGTGTGAATGGAGCTATGTGAGAGAGGAGTTCAAAGAGGGAGTGAACACATCTGCGGCATGGAGGGTGGACAAGACTTGGGTTTAGGTTAAAACTTTGGAGGGTTTTAATTAGGAAGGGGGATGTGCACAATAAAGGCATGGAGGGGGGAGTAAAGAGGTAGAACAGCGCATAGCAAGGGTTGGGCAGATGGCTCAGTGGCATACGTGCCTGCCTGGCAAGCACGAGGTCCTCAGTTTGACCCCTGGTGCTGGGGAAAAAAAAGGAAGCCTAGCAAGACAAAGTAAGTTAGCAGTGGGGCCCCAGTGCCATTAATTTCTGAATTTCATTGTTTACATGCAGGTGTTTGTTTATGAATGGATAAATGTTCCTTTCATTTGAGCAGTATAAGGGTGCAGTCCTTAGCCTCCCAGCACATTGCTGGTAGGGATTGGGTTTTATGTTGTATGCCTAGCCTGTTAAAGAAATTTGGTAAATATCCACTGCGGAGTGGTAATTAGGTTCTAAATTGAGTGATGTAGTCATTGTCATAAAAGGGAGGATGGGGCCCGTGAGATAGCTCAGCAGTCTAAAGTGCCTGCTTAGGCACCCGCAGGGACTGCAGTTTGATCTCCGGCACTACATGCTGCGCCAGCTGCACCCCCAGGGCTGGCCCAGCAGGCCATAACGTAAATACAATGAAGGATGATGCTGGGTGTGGTGACAGACACCTGTAACTACAGCACAATGGGAAACTGAGGCAGGAAGATCACAAATTCAGACTCAGTCTGGACCACTTGGTGAGAACTTGTCTTAGATAAATATATTATACATACACACTTACAATGAGTCTTATTAAATGCCCAAATATGTTTTATTAGTCTTGTTGTTGACACAGGCAGCACATTTCAATGCTTCTCACAGAAATTATTCAGCTCAGAGCTCAATATTGCCACTCCGTGAGGACCTTGAGAGCACTGCCTTTGTCTCTTGGTGAATTTGGTGGCTACAGCACATGTCTGCATCTCTGCTTCCTTTGTTTGCTAGCCATTGACTGGGTTCAGATTGATGCCAATTCCTCAGTCCTTCACGATGAGTTCATCGCGCACAGACTTGGTGAGTGCTGTTGTTCTGCTGTTGGAGGTTGAAGGGAACATACTGAGCCCAGAGCCAGAGGAGGAGGTCTCCTTCTCCCTCCTCGGTAGCAAAGGAGTTCTGAGTTCATGGGTCAGCTTGGCTTTTGGGGCTTTGATAAAGTGTTCTTTCCTGTGTCTTTCAGGGTTAATTCCCCTCACTAGTGATGACATCGTGGACAAGCTGCAGTACTCCCGGGTATGTATTTGTGCGTGTGTGTGTGTGTGTGTGTGTGTATTTCCCCACCTTAGGAGTGGGGAAAGTCTTCAGTTTCCTGAGAGATTTTCCTCATCTCTGGTCTGTGACTTAGGCTGTGCAGTAGGGTTAAGGAAGACAGTATAGAATTGTCTACACCCTGGGGCAGGGTCTTATGGTGCTTCAGGTTGATTAGGCATGAAGGTATCACATTAGCCACACAGAGGGGACATCCACTGGAATGCCCATTTGTACTGGCTGGGGGACTCTTCTTTCCAGATCATCTCTTCAGGCAATATGAAGCTGGCAGGCTGATAGGAATTAGTTGCAGGTTGAGGTTGGAGGGGACAGAGAGCAGAGGGCGTAGAAGCTGCTCCCTAGAGCAGCGCCTGAGGGCTGTCAGTGCAGGTGCCTGTCACATCCATGCCTCTTCCAGTTGGCGCGGCTCCTGATGCCTGGCCACTCTGTCTCTAGGGTTGGGTTTGCTTTCTCTGATGACATATTAATAGGAGAAAGTGGGAGAGGATTAGGTTTCCTTCATCCTTGTACTAGTGCTGCATTCGATAACAGCTCAAGCTATGCCCTTGTTATGTCTCTGGGTTATACCAAATCAGCCCTTTTTCTGATAACTCCCAAGGATATGTCACCTATGTTTTGGCTGACACGATGCATCTCTAAATGTGTAGTAGAGGTTTTGTTTTGAGAAATACTGAGACAAAAAAAGTGTGGAGCTAATGCAATATTTCACCTGACTAGTTGACACATTTTATCATTTTGCCATACGTTTCTTATCTCCAGTCCCAGCCCTAGGCTGGGATTAAACTCAGAGCCTCAAGTTTGTTAGGCAAGTGCTCTACACTGAGCTACAACTGCAGCCCAATATTTTTGTTTCTAAGAAATAAAGTATGACAGCATTTTAGGTGACTAAAGCAGGAGGGTTGCAAGTTTAGCCTAGCCTGGACAACTTAGTAATTTAGTGAGACCTTTCTCAAAATAAAAAGAAAAAAAATTTTAAAGGGCTCTGATAAAGCTCAGTGTACAGGCCCTGAGTTCATTTCCTAGTACTCTACAAACACACACACACACGCACACACACACACACAAAACATCTCCAGATATTGATGGGGATAGTAGTACAGCCAATTAAGAACAATTTAGAGATGTCTTATATGATGATATGCATACTTTATGGTCTAACGGTTCTCTTAAATTCTAATATATTTACTGAACAAGAGTGATGTGGCTTTTTTACCCAAAAATCTATAGAAAGTTAAAAAGTACAGCATAAACACTTCTATCTTTCCTATATAGTTAACCGGTTGATGGCATTGCTACATTTGAATTATTTTTTGCATGTGTTTTAATTTTTGTTGAACTGTTCAAAGATTGCAGAATCCTGACCCATCTTCACTACTTCTGGACACATCTAAGAAGGATACTTTACCACATAGCCACCCTATTGTCCATGAGAAAGCCTTAATTTGTAATATCTGTATTTAGTCCATACTCAGGTTTTCTTAGTGTGGTTGAATGTCCCTTATTGCTTTTGTGTTTGTGGGAATCTGTGGGCTCTTGGAGCTCTGACAGTCTTTGTGTTTGGTACTCAGAGCATCGTAGTGTCTTTTCATCTTGAACACACTCCTCTTTTCAGTACACTATTTTATTTTATATGTTGAGTACGTTTTTATATTTTAACTTTTTTACGTTTTGAATCTTCCTTTCCTGTGTCTCAAGAGAGGGATTCAGGCTAGGTTGGCCTCCTGTCCAATCCTAGTAAAAGTACAGATACCCAGCAGTGTCCTATAATTGCTTCTCTCCTCATCTTGTAAGTGTAGAATACATTGGGGTTTCCTCACTACTAGAATGGTGAAAGTAGTCTTTGTGAGTAATCCACACGACTCTCCTTGCCAGATTTTATTGTCACAGAGAGTCTCTATCATGGGAATAGTTTGTTTTGAGAGTCAGTTTAAATCTAGGTGTAATGGCACATGCCTATAATCCCAGCATTCAAGGGACTGAGGCAAGAGGATTATTCTGAGTTTGAGCCCAGCCTGAAGTGCATAATGAGACCCTATCTCAAATTTTTTTTTTTTTTTTAAAAAAAGGTTTTTCTTGTTTGTTTGTTTTCAGACAGGGTCTCGTCATGCAGTTCAGGTTGACCTTGAGCTCATTTTTGTAGCCCAAACTGGTCTTGAACTTGCACCAATCCTCCTGCCTCAGCCTCCCAAGTGCTGGGATTACAGGCGTTCACCACCACGCCCAGCCAAAAAAAACTGTTTTAAGGAATTGGTTGGCAGGAGAAGCAATGATAAGTACTTCCCAGATGTACATGAAGCCCTGGGTTATACCTCTAGTGCTGCCCAAGCAAGCAGTTATTTAAAGGATGGCAAATACAAATAATTATGGAAGCTTCATAATGGTTCCATAGTATCAATATATTATTTACCCTGTTATTTTTGTACATATATGATATTTTCATAAGAGAGGTTTTTAAAGAAGTGAGTAGTCCAGAATTTAAGTTACTTTTTTCTGTTCTTCCCTGTTACTTTGGTTTGAGACAGGGTCTTGCTGTGTTGTTTAGGTTGGCCTTGAGCTCGCTGTGACCCTCGTGCAGTAGCCTGCTGAGTGCTAGGATTAAAGATGTGTCCTAAAATGTCCAAACAGATACACTTTAAGTGATGCTTAGCTTCCCCAAGGTGTTCTTAGCCCGTAGTCTGTAGTGTATGATGTGCCTTCTCGCCATAGCTTTGACCCTGAGAAAGGGGATTCCAAGGCCAGGGCAAGTGGCAGTGCATCTCCCAGGCTGACCTGGCACCCAGCCAGGGTGGTGGAAGGAAATGTGCGTATCAGTGTATCTATGGGTTGTCTTTCTGCTTGAGTGGCTCATGGGAGTGATGCTTCATACTAGCAAAGCCTGCAAGGGCCTGGTAAAGTGACTTGGGGGCTTGGTGGGAGTTCCTCCTCCCCTCATGCCCTCCTTCTTGCTCCCCCAGGACTGCACATGTGAAGAGTTCTGCCCTGAGTGCTCGGTGGAGTTCACGCTCGATGTGCGGTGCAATGAAGACCAGACACGCCATGTCACCTCTCGAGACCTCATTTCAAATAGCCCTCGGGTGATTCCGGTCAGTGCCTGGGCACCCTCCCCAGGGCCTGTGCTCTGCCCTCTGTGACTCCCAGTGGCACTGGCTGGTGTGGATCCTCATGAGATGTAGACCTTCCCTATGGCCATCAGTCTAATCTGCCATGTAGAAGTACTGACCTGAATTTTTGGGTAGAGCAGTGTTGGCACTGGGTCTGCTGTCACCCAGCAGACCCTTTTAAGGGCCATGGGATTGTAGTTTGAGCAGGCTGTCCGAGCAGTGTGGAGTCCTGGAGACCTCTGCCCCTCCTCTGAGCACTCTTTCCCTGGCTGGACATGTTGCAGGGAGGTGGATTTGGGGGATGGATGCCAGAAGAGATAGCTGAGAGAGCAAGGGCTAATTAAGTGTTTCTGCTGGGCCCCTTACAGGTGACGTCCCGTAACCGAGACAACGACCCCAATGATTACGTGGAGCAGGACGGTAAGGGGCTAAGGCAGGTGTGCTGGTGTCTTCCTGAGTTGTGGCTGCACAGGCCGGAGAGACTTGCAGACCAGACAGGGCCTCTGATGCTGCTGGGTCTCGTGTCGTGGCCCTAAGCCTGTTTCTCCAGAGGTGTGGTCCTAGCACTGTTGGACAGTGGAGAGCCAGGCCCTTCCTGCCCTTGCCTGATGCACTTCTCCCTGCCTGCAGACATCCTGATTGTGAAGCTGAGAAAGGGCCAGGAGCTGAGACTTCGAGCCTATGCCAAGAAGGGTTTTGGCAAGGAGCATGCCAAGTGGAACCCGACCGCAGGGGTGGCTTTTGAATATGATCCGGACAATGCCCTTAGGCACACCGTGTACCCCAAGCCTGAAGAATGGTAGGTCTCATCAGTGAGGCTGGGCTGGAAAGGGCAGCCCAGTGCAGCAGGTGGGGCAGGCTGTCTGAACTGAAGGGCCATGTGCTGTGTCTGACCCTAGGCCAAAGAGTGAGTACTCGGAGCTGGATGAAGATGAATCACAAGCTCCCTATGACCCCAACGGCAAGCCAGAGAGGTAAGACCCCAATCCTGTGCAGGGAAGTGCAGCATGAGAATGTAGGCTTGAATGCAGGCTGAGTCAGGCGACCCCTCTCCCTCACATCCCAGTTCTCATCTGCCAGCCACCCAATAGTACCCGTGCTGTGTGTCCATCCCAGGCCAGTCAGCAATTCCCTTGTGGTCTCCATGAGAAGGAAAGGGCTTCTAGTGACCCAACCTATTCCTGTTCTGCAGTTGAGCCCCCCAAGAGAGGCTTTCTAGGTCCTAGCTCAGGTCCCACATTGAAGAATATGAAGGGCTGTAGCAGGGAGAGACCATTGGTTTGATTTTCCACTTTGTCCCAGTGTGGAACATCTTTGCACAGAATTGTTTTTGGATTTTCTTGGTACCTGTTTAAAGAATTCGTGTCTTCAAAGACCTGAAAAGTGGTTTGGACCACTGTGCATATACAGTTTTAGATGGAAGGTCTGCCTTGCCCCTGGTCAGGCTCCAGCTCCATGTGGGAAGGAAGCCAGGACCCACGGCAAGGAAGGGTGGTCCAGGGCTGGAGTGCGGGCTGGGTCCTCACCACATTCCTGCCTCTTAGGTTTTACTACAATGTGGAGTCCTGTGGCTCTCTGCGCCCTGAAACCATTGTCCTCTCAGCCCTCTCTGGATTGAAGAAGAAGTTGAGTGATTTACAGACTCAGCTAAGCCACGAGATCCAGAGTGATGTTCTAACCATAAACTAACTGCAGCTCTCCTGTTTCAGCACAGTGGGGATTCAAGGCAGCAGCTGGAGTTCAGGTCTCCGTGCCTTCTAGGTTCTGGGCACTGGGCTGCTGCTGCTCAAGCTGCATGACAGGTCACCAGGACCAGCTAACTGGGGGTTGCAGATGGGTTATCAGGAATACCTCTGGTGTTCAGGCATAGCCGATTTCTGCAAGACGTTTAGCGTCCCTGGTCCTGCCAGGGTTATGCTTGCCAGAACCCAAAGCATCCTTTGTCCTGTTTCCTAGCACGCCAGTAGGGGGCTGTCCCGCTCTGCTGTGGAGAACACTGGACTTTCCTCTGGGTCATTCCAGCTCTCTGAAGTCTTTGTGTCCTAAAGTTTTCTCAGCTGTATCAAAAGTTTCTGGTATTAAGATTGGGTGCTGGAACCTTGGTCCAGGCAGCCTGTAAGCCTTGTGACTTGGGCCAGTCTGCTGGCCCTCCAAATTCCTAGGTGCCGCTAATTTGAGCAGAAATCCTTTGGGAATAGGATAGCATTAGACCTTGGCTGCCTTCTGCCCCACATGTAAACATGGGCTTACCCTACCCACCCAACAGCTCCTTCCCTGCCAGCAGCTCCTCCCACACATGGCTTTCTCCTAATGAAGATTCTGGTCCTGACTTTTTAGCTGTCTCCAGGTGGGAGCGTACTCCAAGCAGCTAGTTAGGCAGCCTGGAGAAAAGCAGAGATCAGTATAGAAAAGAAGGGATATTTATTGATTAACAATAGTTGTCTTTTTAAAAGTTTTTATTTTTGGCAATAAAGAGCACAACATAATCTCCTTCATGCGTCAACGTGCCACTAGCTGACCCAGCCAGCTCTGGCTCCCTCCCCAGGCCTGTGGACCCCAGCTTCTCTGCACACTAGCTTGCTCTGGGTGGTCATTCCCTGGGTCACATTCAGAGCAGCTGTGCCACCACTCTTGCTCTAGGGCTCCTTTGGGAGGGGCCTTCTGCTTTGTCATTGTCCTGCCACAAATGTGAGTAGCGGTTATTTACAAGGTCTGTTCCCACGACCAGAACTCTTAAAATATTAAAAAAGCAACAAAACCCACACAACCAAAGGTTTGATGTGAATAGAAAGATAGCCCTTCTGCACGGTAGTCAATAAATACCAGCACTAGAAAATCAATTGCTTTAATTGCATTTCAGCAGGGAGCCTCAGCACCATGTGGGGAGCAGGGATGGGAAGGTCTTGGTTTTGAGTGCTCTGGTATGGGGCAGCCAAGATTAGGGTGGAGGGGCTTCCCCTGCTGAGGGGGCAGGGGTACTTGCCACTGCAGTCCTGCTGCGGCCTTGCTCCTGGCCCCCCATCCTGCACCCGAATGAGGTAACAGCACCCCCACTCCAAGGGCATCTTCTGAGCCTGCTAAGCAGGAAGCAGCCTGTGCAGAAAGTACATTTTAAACCAGATTTTCACCTGAGACATCAACCAGATGTCATCTCTACTTAGAACTAAGTGGAAGGCTGCCAGGTAGTACAGGGAAAGTACGGATCCTTCCTGTATCACTCTAGGCCCAGAGAATTGAGAAGCCATCTCCTGTTTTGGCTCCTGGGCTGCTTGGAAAAACCAGCAGGTCCATCAGCCTCGAGTTCCGATTGTCCCCCTCCGCTGGTCCTGGCAGCAGGAGGGCTGTACAACAGAAGGCAGGGAAACAGCTGCCCTAATGCTCAGAAACCACCTTGACCATGGCTTGGTCATGGGATTAAAAAATGTGTTATATGTCGGTAGGAGGGATAGGGGAATCTCATTATATAGAGTATGTCCTAAGCCGTATATATTAAAATCATGAACAGTATGTAGTCCCATAGTAGCTCAGCCCCTCACATGCTCAGGTGGGTGGCCAGCCCTTTGCCTGGGGCCAGCCACACCCTTGGGGACAAGGGAGGATCAGCTCACTCCCTCTCTCCAGGCTCTGGCCCAACAGCCTCTCAAGGCTGTGTTGTCCACAGGATACTGCAGTGAGCTCTGCAACAGGTGGCCGCAGCGGTCGTTGATGCCCACCAGCCCTGCTGTCACTGGGAAGGGTTCTTGGGCTCGGTGCTGTCTCCCTGGCTGGGCTTTGGCTTTAGCAGGATGAATCTGTTGAGGAGATCTGTTTCTGAGCTGGCCTGGGCTGCCGCATACCCTTCACCTGTGGGCACAGAAGGTGATTGGGCTCAACTCAGGTCCATGTCAAAAGACCCCTGCGCAGTCCTGGTCCTCTGTGGGTGCAGGGCCGAGGAGCAACTCACCGGCATAGCTGGAGGCTTCAGCAATGTTCTGGGAACCCGTGATGTGGTGCCAGTAGGCACTGCGGGGTAGCATGGTAGTGGGTGTGCAGGGATACGAGTAATGCTCAGTGCCCTTGTTCAGCAGCTGTGGGGCAAAGAAGGGGTCCTTCCCATTAGCTCTAGGGGCAGTGGCTGACACTGTCCCTGAGCGCTAGCTCAGGAATACCCACCTCAGTCTGGCATGGTGTTAATGTGCCTGTAGTCCCACAAATTGGGAGGCTGAGGCAGCAGGATTTTGAGTTGGAAGCCAGCCTGCTATAGAGCAGAACTGTATCTTCCCCTCCCCGGTCACACCAATAAAAAGCGTGCCTGCCACCACTGTGCACATGCTGGCTTGAGACTCGGCTGGGAGGCCCCAGGCACTCAGGCCTGCCACCCTGGCTCTCCTGGACCCTAGACTCAACGTCTGCTGGCCTTACCCTCACGTTCTTCTCCATTTCCAGTAGGACTCGCTTGTGCTGCTCAGCGATGGCCAGGGTAGCACTGTGGACCCGCTGGTAAATCTGTTCCCCTTCCTGTGTCTGGAAGGTGTAGAGCCCTTCCCCAGCATCACACATCCTGAGGACACAGAGGCAAGAGGGCAAGGTGATGGGGGCCTGCTGTACGTCCTTACATGCCTGGCCAGGCTCTCCTACGCTGGGGCTGGGAGCCGACCCATCAGTACACACATGCTGAGCGTGTCCATGTGCCTGCCCGAGGTCAACATGCCTCACTCAGAGTTCCCACCATCACCCTCTGGCCTCATGATTAATAGATTCCTGATCTATTTTTGAGCCGTTTTACAGATGCAAAATCAAGCATACTCAAGTTGGGTAACTCACACAAGATTGTATAGATGCACTATGTAACCCAGGCTGCTCTTGTAGCCTTGATCTTCCAGTCTTCAGTTACAGGGTGCCCCACCACACTCAGTTTCCAGAGCATTTAAGGTTAATTCAGATTCCAGCCAGGAACCATTCTTGCTATAATTTTCTCAGTGCTTTTGTTATCCCATAGAATCAGCACCTGAGTTGAGCTGTTAGCCCTTTGGTAAACAACATCACTTGATTGGCTTGCCCTGGACAAATAACTTCTCTGAACCTTGATTTCTTCTTCTAAAACCTCATCATCCCCTTTGAACTCTGAACTCAGCACCATGCCTGACAGAGTGTGTGACTTCAGGGAGTGTGTGGGGGAGGAAAGAGGGTCTTACCGGCCAGCCTCAAAAGTAAAGCGTGTGGCGTCCCGGCCATAGCGGCGTAAGGAGCAGAGAGGCCACGAGACGAGCTTGATGCGGGGGTTGTGTATGTCCCAGAGGTAGATGTTCTCGTGGGTGATCTGCAGCTTGCACTCACCATATACGTCCAGGTTGGGACAGGGCAGGAGGAAGACATTGAAGCGATCTGATACAGGAAGAGATGGGTGGGCTGGAGCAGCAGAGAGGGGGTCCTGCCTCCTCTCCTCCCGCCCTGCCCCAGGGCCAGGCCTCACCTGTCTGCTCGCACTGCACCCCTGGGGCCAAGAGGTCTGGCTCTCCCAGACTGATGTCGTTGAGCCGTGACCCCAGACACTCCACAGACAGCGTCTTGTACCACTCTTCTGCCTCCAGTTCTAAGGAAAATGGGTCCTCATCTTACTGCCAGCTCAGGGTTGCCAGGAGCCCCCCATCGGCCTCAGCCCAGGATATCCCACCACAAAAGGCATGGCGGGCAAGGCCAAGCCGCTTGCCTGCCCTCCTCAGTCTGGCAGCTCCCTCAAGGGCACCCTGCGATACCCTCCATCACCCTCCCCGGCCAGGTCCAGTCCTGCTGTCTCCTGGCTGGATCATTGACTGTGATCCCAACAGGGAGACCACAGAGGCTGCAACCCCAAGGCCTAACCTGAGTCGCAGGTGAAGGTGCGTGCAGAGTCATCAGTGAATATGATGGCCACTGCCTGCCGCTTGGTCTCCTTGGGGAGCCGCGTGACACACTTGACATTGCTGATCTCAGTCACCTGGGGAAGCATTCATAAGGGACTAAGCCATGCTGGCACACCTCTCTGCCTCCCCAGAACTCTGCCACCCCAAGCAATGTTCTTGGACCTCAGGACTCAGTAAACGGGAAGCTAGAGCCCAAGTCACCTTGGGGCAGCCACGGAGGCACACAGACTTCTCATCTGGATACTTCTCCAGCCGTTGGGGCCCCTTGCTTGAGGACTTCCGGAACACCAGCCAGCATCTCCGGTAGATCTGTGGGGGCAAGATGACAGGCCTCCTGGACTCTCCCACCCCGCCAGGCAGCTGTGCAGTTACTCCCTCTTGCCACAGGGGGCAGCACCACACCGCCTGGAGAAAACTACCTGGGGAGAAACACTGTGACATTGCCCTGGGGAAGCAGCCCCCTACTGGGGGCTGGGGCGCCTCCAAAATCCTGTTTGAGGGCTTTTCATCCCCACTTCCTGGATTAGCATTCTTTGATCCCAGGTCTTTCCAGAAGCCAGTCCTATTACTGTCCCCATTTTGTAGATGGGTAGAGTGAAATACTAGAAAGTTAAGCAACAGCTCACAAACCAGGAGCTGAGAGCAGCGGGCTGTCATGATGCAGAGCTGACATGCACAGCCCACTGCACAGGCCGTTCTGGCCAGGGCTCTAGCAGCACCAGCTGCCACACAGGGGGGCTTTAAGGGACAGGGAGTAGAGGTACCCTGGCCCACAGCCACCCTGTGATCACCACAGTCCTGTTCTCCATGCTGCACAAAATTCCTGGTCACGCTGTTCTGGTCCCCGAGCATTTTCCCTCCAACTGTGGAGCTGGGAACCTCAGAGGTAAAGAGGCAGAGCTAGAAGCTGGGGTACCCTCTGGCTGTTCCTTCTTGTTCTTCGCTGTCAATGTCCTGAGTGAGCACTTTGGGGGATGAGAAGAGAAAACTGACCATTCCCTAGGGTTAAAGGTTCAAACTGGCCACCTTAGCAGGTGGCTCAGGCTATCCACCTAAACTAATGTCCTACCTCTTCTTCCCAGGGCCCCACCCTCCTGCCACAGGCTCTCTTCCATCCCATCCTGGGACAGGTTTACCCACCCTATGGCTCCAAAGGCTAGCAGGCCCCACCCTGGGCATTCCCAGGACCATTCTCACCACAAACAAGAGGAGCCTGAGGGGTGGCCCAAAGTGGAGCAGAGCAGAGGAGACTCAGGGATCTGGGGTCCACAACTCCAAAACCTTGCCCTGCTTGGCCCTAATCTGCCACACCATGTGTATGGCAGGCAGGGTCATACAGTGCCATGGGCCTAGACGGTCCCCATCGCATGAAGCTCTGGCTCCTGTCTAGAACCCCCATATTTGCCCTGCACCACAGACCAGTTTGGGCCCTGGCCAGTCCACCTATGCCATGGCAGTCCTCAGCTCTGAGCTGCAGAGCACCCCAAAGCGAAGAGTTTAATTCTCAAAATGCTTGCTCCAAGCTCTGCTGAACACATGAATGAACATAACAAGACACAGTGAACGGATGGATGGATGGATGGATGGATGGATGGATGGATCAATGGGTGGGTGGAGGGGTGGATGGGTGGATGAGTGCATGCTGCTAACCCGCCTGGCAGGTTAGGTACCAGGCAGCCTGCAGTGGCAGGGGCACGAGCCCAGGGGCCTGGAGGACCCTGGTTGCCTGGTTACAATATACACACTCACACAGCCAGGGAGCCACGTGCTCAAGAGCCCTCCTTCCCACTTCTCCTAGGGCTTTGATCAGCACTTTAGAAGCTCTCTGCCACAGCTCCGCAGGGGAGGGAGGCCTGGCAGGTAGGAGGGTGGGCTCCCATCTGTGCAGCCCCTCCTCCACCTTGGAGCCCAGCAAGCACAGCAGTCCCTCACATCATGGGCAGCAAGCCTCACGACTGCAGAGGGAAGCTGGACCCTCTGGGAGGGAGTAAACCCCAGACTGGACCTGGCCACACCCCGCCTCCCAGGCCTTCCTCCTTGCTGTGCCCACCTGTCTACTTGGGGCCCCAGGATTCCATCTGATGCTGACCCCAAGCAGCTGTTCCTGTGGCCAGTACCTTCCTGGCAAGCTCTACCCTGGACAGGCCCCTGGGGACATGCTAGGTACAGAGTATAGGAAGGAGGTGTGGGTCCTAGGCCCCTTGGCCTCCCCTCTGGGGCCTCAGTCCCTGTCTTTGTTTTGGGCTCCAAGTCAGTGGGCTGAATCTCTGTCTCAGGGGAAAAGCAAAGTGGCTGGTGGCTGCCAAAGCCCAGTCTCCACCAGGCTAGGGTCCAGTCTGGGCTACAAAGTCAAGTCCAGCTAATATTCTAAACATGCCACCAGCTCTGCCCTGCTGGACAGATGGGCCACCTGACAGCAGTGAGCTGCTAACCCCTTCCTGGACACAATGCACTCCCACAGGGGCTCCACCAGGGGTAAGATCCACCTCTCTCCAGAGCCAGCCCTGCCTGCCAGGTATCTAGGAGGAAGCCGGGTGTAGAACCCTGAGCCTCCCTTCCTTGTCCTCCACCCGGCCGAGGCGAGTCAAGAAGCCTTGAGCGGCTGATCCCATCCCCACCCCATCAAGACAGTGGGGGAGGGCAGAAGGGAAAGACAGGAGTCTGGAGAAAGCACAACCTGGGCAATTCTGGTCACCAGGTCTTTTCTTCCTGCTGCTGGGTAGGGGGCAGCTGCCAGCCCCACCACTGGAGGTGAAAGAGGACTAGCAGGGAGTAGAGGAGCTTACCAAGATGGTTAAGAGCTTCCTGGGGCACCTACTCATGCCTTCTGGGGTACCTTCTCTAGCTGGGGGTACAATGCACTCTGAAGCGCATCTCTGCAGACCCCCAGAGCTCCAGTCCAGGGCCAGCCAAGCATGGGGCCACCTGCCAACAAGCTGGAGCAGATCGGCCTGTCCCAGAGACAGAAACCAGCCACTCTAGCCGAAGTTCTCATCCACAGAACTCAGAAGCATGGCTTTGGCCCCTGACACCCCCTGCCCCTCCCCCCCAAGCAGTGTCTCTCCTTTCCAAACATTTCTTTTAACACCAAACATAACAACAAAAATACGACAAATATGCATGTTCAGAAAGCAGTAGGAAACAGGAAGATGGGGTACTTTAAAGAAAAGAGGCCCGGAGAGGTGAAGAAAGAGGAGGGAAGAGGCCCCAGGAAGTGGAGAAGCCAATCTCAGCTCAGACACAGCCCAGTGTCTCCAGCGGCAGCAGCTCTGGCT
Source organism: Capromys pilorides (assembly GCA_004027915.1). Lineage (NCBI taxonomy): Eukaryota > Metazoa > Chordata > Mammalia > Rodentia > Capromyidae > Capromys > Capromys pilorides. Next base: position 6,623 of record PVKN010005447.1, on the reverse strand, counting down.
GCCGCTGCGGTGGCCACAACTTCAACAATAGCAGAGGAGCTGCTGCCCCTCAGCCACACCGCTGGCCCAGTGGCTGGAATGCCAGCCCGCCAGCCCCACTAGGTAGGGGCTGCAGCAGGCAGAACCCGGCTGGCACATGCCAGGTGGCCCACGGCGCAAGAAGATGCTAATCCACGGCAGACAGCACAAACCGGCACACTGTGCCTCCAGACCAGCCCTCAGGGACTGTCCCTCAGCGGGGCCCCTGTGATGGTCACTCACCCCAAGCTTCCTGCTCTTCATCTTCACATAGCCTTGCTTGACAATGTCGTTGAAATTGGTCGCCATGGTGGCCCCACGGCTCGTCTTTGGGGCGGGGCGCCGGGCTGGGCCAAGGCAGGGAGCGATGCCCAGGTGGCTTGGGTCTCTGACTCCTCGGATCACCTGTTCCAGCTGCACTCCAGTCTGTCTGTAGTCTGTGTGTGTCCGTTAGGGCTGCTCCTCACCTCGCCCGCCTCAGCATTGTTTTAACAGTTCCTTCGCCTGGTGCTTGCTGGAAACACAGATGACAGGGAGATTAGAAACAGTGACATCTTTCTCTTCCCCTCGCTGTCTCGCTCTCTTTTTTCCTTCCTCTTCCCACACTCCTCCCTCCCAGCCTCCACCCTTCTTCCTTCCCTTCCTCCCCACCCCAGACGGCAGAACCATTCAGGAAAACCAAGGTGGAGGCAGGAGCGAGGAAAATGGTCCAGCCCAGTCCCCTCCCTCACGGCTGGAGCTGGCAGTTAACCCCTTCCTGGGAGATCTGGCTCCTGCTTGAGATGGAGGGTGGAAGTGGAGGAAGGGGGGTGGGTGGAGCCCAGGGCTGGGGATGAGGAGCTGCTGTCCCTCAGCTCCTCTGTCCTGGTCCTCTCTTCTAGAACAACTTCGGGGCAGCCGCAGGGCAATTTGCCAGCACAAAGCCCCCTCCTGTGTACAGAAGCTTTGGATAGGGGAAATGGGACGGCAGGAGAGGGCCTAGGATCTGGGGTCTAAGCAAACCCCACATTTCACCCTGTTGCCCTCAGAAGACGCCAGACCCCTGACCCACCCCACAGACACCTGGTCTCTTCAACACTAGGCCCAGCTCAAGGCCCCTGGAGTCCTCTGGCAGCTCTTCTGGGTGCTGCTTCCGGGGTAGGAGAGCAGAGTCCAGTAGGGCGGGGCCCCTAGATAAGCCTAAGGAATGTGCAGGGCTGGGGAGGTGGCTGCAGTGGGAACAGACAGTGTGCTCTGGCCTGGCCCTGGCCCTGGGAGGAGGGCGCCAAGCGGAGGGTAAATCTGGTTCCCAACAGGACCCTGGGTCTGGCCTGGCCGTCCAGTGCCGCTGTGTTCTGAGCATTGGCAGGAGTTAATTACAGGGAAAAGTAGGCTGGGACCAAGGCCCAGGACACAGAGCAGAAGACACAGAAGATAGTATGGGCCCCAAACAGAGCTCAATGTGGAGTAGGAAATGGGGTACAGCAAGGTGACCTTCAATCAGGCAGACCCACAAACAGAATCATGGGAATCTTGGCAATAACCTAGTCTACAAACCTCACTTTACAGATGAAAAAAGAAAGTCTTCCAGAGAGGGTAAGCCACCAGAATAAAGTCACACAGCAAGTCCAGGGCACAGCCAAGCTGAATGGGATGTTCCAGGACATGATTACGGTACAGAACATCATCTTGCAGCCATGTCCTGCTACTGCCAAAACCTTCTCTGCCATCCAGCCTCAGGGGCAGGGCTTTGCCAACAACAGGGCTCCCTGTGTTTCCAAGATCATGGGTGAGAACCCAGTAGCACTCCAGGGTCAGCTGAGTGTCTGTGCTCTCAGGATGGGCCCCACGGCAAGCGCGCTGAGCAGCTTGGCATTAATTAATCTCCTAGAGGCCTGTCTGTTGAGTCTCTAACAAGGAACAGATGGGACACTGCAGTGGGCACGGACAAACAAGGGGAAAGACATGCACGTCCTGACAACCCAGCCAGTGTCCCTCCTGCCCACTCACTTCCTGCATCTCAGTTCCCAAGGGTCCTAGACCCGCCCACACTCAACAGCTCCGGCTTTCCTCCTGGAAAGTCCGGTCCCCATGGGCCCTGACTCACCTGGGCACTTGCAGTCAGCAGAACATCAGTTTCCTAGCTCTGTCTCCACTGCCTACCTCTGGGGCTGCCTTGTCCTCAGAGCAAGGACCAGCACCAACGTGTCCTCCCCAAGGTGGATCCTGCATAAAGGATCCTTTCTCAATGCATCTACTAGAATCCCCCAGGTCTCTTTGCTCATCCATAGTGCTCAGGGTGTGGCCCAACCAGGAGTGTGGCCTTTTGGTAGTATGGTCATGGGCCAGCTAATTAACTTCTTCACCCTCAGTTCACCACTGATTTTCTTTGAAAATATAAATCTACCTACTTTAAAAGAGGGAAAGGAACCAAGGGTTACCTAGCTGCCTGTTGACTCTGGATCCAGAATTTCTGCCTTGTCTTTTGTGAGACAGGGTCTTAACTATGCAGTTCAGGCTGGCTTTGAGCTCACTTTTGTAGCCCAGGCTGGTCTTGAACTCACATCAATCCTTCTGCCTCAGCCTCCCAAGTGCTGGGATTACAGGCATGCACCACCATGCCAGCTCAGAATTTCTGCTTTGAAAATTCCAAGGACTGATGTTTTGTTTACAACAGCTACTGCCCAGCCACAACTGTGAAATCTCCTGCAGGCAGCCTTCCACCTGCCCGGTGTGGCTCCCCGAGGCAGCCTGGGACGGACATTGGCCCCCAAGCTCAGAGTGCTCCTGCTATGTCTGTCCATAGGCCCACACCCCACCCATCCCTCAGGCCCTGGGTGAACCCCCTGGAAATAAACCTATAGTGTGTCCTTCCCAGGGAAGCCTGGTAGGCAAAGTCCAGGCAGCTTTCTCTGGCCCCAGGCAGAGGACTCCTGGCCACACTCAGTCTGTAAGGAAATTTATAAGAGCAACCTCCAATGCGGGGTCCAAAAATCTATGGTAAAGAAGGGTTGGGAAGGTTAGCAGGGTGTAGGAAGGGCCAAAGGGTAGACTCACAGATCTGACAGTCAGGGTCAAGGTGAGGAAAACCCGGAGCCAAGAGGGCCTGCAGTGTGTTAAAACAAGTGGTCCCCAAGGTCCCCCACTGGGCCTAACAGGCATCAAGAAGTAGGGGGCAGCTGAGGTAGGCACTGCCCACCCTGGGGCCACTGTCCTCATCTCTGCTGAGCTCAGCCCTGGGAAGGGAGAGTCCACTATTCTGAGAGGCCCCCTCCCCAGCAGAGGGCATAAGGAGCATGAACCAGGAGTCCCTATAATGGCAAAGCGGGGTGTCCAGCAGCACCTCTTAAGATTCTGGTGTGGGTCCCAAGGGCCCCAGGCCCTCCTCCCAGTGGCATTGATGTGGCCACTGCTCTAGTCAGTGTCTGCTGTGAGCCAGGCCACCACCAGCTCCTCACAGAGAGAGACAGGCTGGGAGCTGCTTTGCTCCTCACAGAGAGAGACAGGCTGGGAGCTGCTTTGCTCCTCACAGAGAGAGACAGGCTGGAAGCTGCTTTGCTCCTCACAGAGAGAGACAGGCTGGGAGCTGCTTTGCTCCTCAGGAAGGGCAGGTCCTTCTTATCGGGAGAGGTGGAGAGGGGCTATCTCAGGTGCCCAGTAGGAGGCGGGGGTCTGCCTGCCTGCCTGCTGCAGGCCCCATGGGGCAGCCACTCTGAGCTCTCCCTCCCTGGATTCTGCCTGGAGGCTTTGGCTCCAGAACACACTACTCACTACTCTCTGAGGCCAGAAACCAATGGCAGAGCTGCCAAGCTGGCTGGGCCTCCCCGCCCAGCAGATGGATCTTATCAGAGCGTCTGTCTGTCCTATACCTACACACCTTCTCACCATCACGTAGGTTGGCTGTCTCCATCTCACAGTGAAGATCCTATCACTGAGGAGGATTCTCTCCAGCACCAGGGACACTTCCACTACCTGCTGATCTGACTGCCCTCTCCCCTGCAATTGTCATGGGCCACAGGAGAGCTCCTGAAAAATCGCTGAATCTCTATAAGGAGCCACCATCCCAAACAAAGTGGGTACCAAAGACGGGCGACACCTAACTGGGTAGAAAGAAGGGAAAGGGGGCACATCTGAATAGCAGGATTTCCAGACCCTTATCTGAGAAAACTGGTGCTACACCCCTACACCACTGCCATCTCCCCTGGTCCCTGCCCACCCTGTAACCTGCTGAACTCCTGCTAGAGAGGACACTTGTGTTCCTTGCCCACAACACTGTTCCCTTACATGTTCTCAAAATCATTCCACCGCTTCATTCAGATCTCAGCTCAAAAGTCACCTCCTCCAGGAGGCCTTCCCTGACCATCCTGACCACCCTGGCCACCCTGGCCAGAAGATCCCTGAGAGCTCTCTAACCTAATCTGGGGTCACTATCTTTGTCTCACACATGACTGCAGGATTTTCTTATTCCTCCTTCTGTGCATTTGCTACTCGGCCATGAAGAGACATCTAGAATGTCAGCTCCCTGATGGCCAGGCCTCCGCTATCCAGTTACAGCTCCATCCCAATTCCTAGAACACTGCCTAGTGCCAAGGAGGGGCTTAGTGCTTCGAACCGCAGTGAATAATTCACTCCAGAGTTGTCTTCCTCACCACCAGCAATGTCCAGCCAGCCACCAGCTCAGCTTCCAGAAGCCGGCTCCCACCCGCCTGGCTCCCAGCACTGACAGTCAGGGCTGGAAGAGTTGTTCTTAGTGAACCAACTGGGCCCAGGATCCCACAGTTCGGTTCAAAGCTGCCTCAGGGGACAGTGAGCTGCTGGCACTATGTGCAGACCTGGCCAGCCCCACCTAAGGTGGGGTTGTTGGGTGAGGTCATGCCCAGCCCATTGCTCTGGCAGGAAGTAACCAGCACCCAGGCACAGAAAGACAAGCAATGGAGGGAGAGGGGCACAGCTCTTGGGGGACATCCAGAAGGGGAACAGGAACAACTTAGCCTGTGTAGGAGCCACAGCCCTCTGAAAAGGGCCAGGAAAGAAAGTGCACAAATCCCAATTCCTATGCTGCCCAGGGGACAGCTAGAACTGGTGCCTAGTGTCCTGCTGCCCTGGATTATCAGACCCCACTCTCGAGTCCTCCATCCCAGCGCCAGGCAACTGCCCTGCCCAAGCCCCTGCTCTGCCCACAACACTTAGGTGCCCAGCCTTGGCTCAAGCTCCTTAAGTAGTGACAGAAAGCATTTAACTGGAATCAGAGCCGTGGGCAGTGGCTGGTGGCAGAGAAGGTGGGCAGCACCTCCAAAGGAAGAAAGGCTTGAGGGTGGGTGGCAGCTGGCAGAGTAGAAGCAGTGGGTAGGAAACCCTGCCTGCAGGTGGAGTAAACACTGGGGCCAGCAAGGCTGGAGAAAACAGTTTGTAGGAATTGAAAGTGGGGCCAGCAGGAGGCCAGGGGGAAACAACAAACTGGGAGCTGGGGTCCTGTGTGGCCTGGGCAGTGCCCCTTCTGGAGAGCAGAGCCTGGGGGCCAGAGGTCTGGGTTCCTCTGATAGGTACCTGTGAGTGCAGGTGAGGTCAGGTCCCAACCTGGGCTCCCCAGAGAGGAGAGCTGGGGGTGGAATCCTCTCAGGGTTAGTTTCAAGGCAGCGCACTGGCTCTGCGAGGGCCCGTCTCCGAGCATCCACACCCAAGGAGGAAGGTCCCTGGGTCGGAGTTCGAAGGTTCTGGAGGTGCCCGCGGGTGCCCAGGGTTGGGAACACCCAAGGTCCCGCGGGCTCAGCGCGGCCTAGGTCCCCTCCCCCCGCCCCATTTACCTGGGCGCCCAGGCCCGGGCCGGGGCTCGGTGGTGCTGCGAGACAGGCTCATGCCCTAGTCACAGCGCGGCCGGCGGGGGCGGTGGGCAGCGGCGCCAGACTCCAGACCCGCACGGCAGGGAAGGTGCGGCCGCTGGGCTCCAGATCCGGTCGGGATGGGACTCAGCCGACCGCCCTCTCCGCGGGTCCCCGCCCCCTCCCCGCCCCCGCCGTATTCCTCCGAGCCGCTGGACACGCGTTGTCCCAGCCCCACTGCTCCTCTGGGCCCGAAACTCCAATCTCAACATTGCTTCTCAGCCTTTGAAAGCTGGATCCAAGATCAGCACCCACTTTCACCCAACTTCTGCAGGAATCTCTCGCGCACCCACCGCTCTCCTATCCCCTCTGATTGCCTGCTCTCTCCGTAGCTCGCCACCTCTTGTCCCCCAGTGACCTCTGCTTCTCCCTAAATACCCCATGACCTCCTCCAGCCTCCACCCCAAAGAGTGCCTTGCCCCTCTCAGGACTGTGCAGATGCTGGGTCCCTGCACTGTAAGAACCACAGATGGTGACAGGTAACAGCTGTGCCAGAGTTGGGCGTCTCCGCGTAATTTAACACTATTCTCAGTGTGTGGGCTCTGGATCAGAAGTTTTTGTACCACCATGAAACTTGTCAGCAATGTATATTTCCCACATCACTGTGCATGGTGGCACCAGCCTGTAATCTCAGCACCCAGGAGGCAGGAGGATCAGGACAGTGGAAGCTCGCCTGGGTGATGGAGTGAGTTCAGGTCCGACCTGAGCTACATAGCAAGACTCTGTCTTTAAAAAAAAAAAAAAAAA
>PVKN010005446.1:0-30734 GCA_004027915.1 Capromys pilorides | reverse complement strand
ATCCCCATCAGTCTGAATATCTGACTGAGTGGAGGAGGAAAGTCAGTAGCACTAATAAAACAATCTATTACATCACAACTTGAATGTTCAACTCTCCAACCTGAACTAAGTCTCCACAAATACTTACTCTCACTTTAAAGCTATCATGCAGCTGATCTTCAGCAAAAATATGGAACTGGAGAGGTTTGACGCTGAAAATGAGAGCGGACTTCAGCATGGTCATGGTTTCTTCCAGTCTCTCACCACAGGCGACCACAGCGAGGTGCATCTTCTCAACAGGCCGTCTCCTCAGACTGTACCTAATGCAGAAGAAGAGCAGTTGCCAACAGCGTTAGCGCACGTCTGTTCAACGTGCCCTTTCCCATGCTGGACATAGAAGCTCGGGACTTCTGCGTAAGAAGCAAAGACGCACCAAATTTCAAAACATCCTGCTGACTCAACCGTGTGTTTCTACAACTCCAACCAGTCCTTCCCAGCCGGTGCTCCTGAGGAGGACACAGTATGCAAGAAAGGACCTGCCTGCTCCCAACGCCCCCAGGAGCAGCACCAGAGGCCACACAGGACAGGAGGGAATCCTTCATTCTCTCAGGAAACCTCTTGGGCAACAAGGTATCACTGACTTGAAAGTCTCCTGTTCAAGGGTTTTTAAAAAAGAATTTCAACATATTCCTCTGTCAAATAAAACAGGTCCCCACACCTTCTACCGACAGGTCACTCTGGTGCAAACCTGTCATCACCCCATCGTCCATAAATACTTCAATAATATCTGTACTTCAACTATGCTGATTACAAGAAACAGTCTTCACATACTGTCTTGTTTTTTTTTTTTTAAGTGACACACATTCAATTCCTTCTACTAAATATTGAGCAAGGCATAAACATTTACAAACAGGATCAAAGCATCCAAGCTACTGTGCTGGCCTCACCTCCAGAGTGTGCTGAGGCGGCCACTGAGACTGGGCATGGGGGCGCATGCCTGTAATCCCAGACTTTGGGAGGCTGAAAACAGGAGGGTCAGAGTCCCATCCACGTAGTGGGATTCTACAGACCCTGTCCTAAATACATTTCATAAAGACAAAAACAAAGCAGAACACTATCGCGTCTTCCGCTACACGCATCTCCACTCCAGGAACCCAGGGCTCCTTGAGCTCAGCTGCCCCTCCATGCCTTCCCCTCCTTCCTGAGCCCCTCACAGCCTGAACAGAAACTAGGATTCGCAGAAGGAGCTGGCGCTTTCTGTGTCTGGCGAGGGGTGTCATTCCAGGGACACCATCACAGCGACACAGGTGAAGAAAAAGGCCACTGAAGCCCCCAACCTCTCAGGGAAACTGCACTGGTTTCCCTTCCTGCTTGCTGCCACCTCCAACTCCCCCATCACCAGGGTGCTAAAAAACCTTGACTAAAACATCAGGGCTTGAGAATCTCAGAAGCTCAGATGGCTTACCTGGCCCACAATGAGATCCAATACCAACATCAAAAGCCAAAATCATTAATTAATGGTACCATTCATATCGTTCTCACAGAATTCTCTATATGCAGAGATGGGCCAGGGAGATAGCTCAGTGGCATAAACAGCTGCCTGGCAAGCAAAAGGTCTCGAGTTCTATCACTGGTACCACATGTAGAAATCAGGAGTATAACAAGCCTGAAGAACAAAAGCAAAATATTCCTCAAGAGAACAATAAATCCTTCTAAAATCAATTCTGGGGACTCCTCTCAGGCATTTTGGCAAGAGTCACCTTAGTCCCACCACCAGAGCTCTTTTTACCAACTGCCAGAGGAACACTCAACCACGGGGAACCTGCTTTTCTCTTCAGTGTCCCTCTTAAATAAAAGCATTATCCGTGGTGCAGATCCCAACACTTAAACTGACAAAAGGAAACACACTTTAAAGGTGTCTGTGGCTACCACCTTTCTCTCTAAGCCACAAGGACAGGAAAATCAATTGTAACTCACAGGAATCTAAAGCAAGCTTCTGTACTTAGGCATCAATAATGAAACCCTTCTCAACAGTCCTAGGGATTCAGTTATCGCTGCATCCTGAAATGAATGGTGTAATCTTGTCAAGGACTGTGAAAATGTGCTATATTTTAATCACAATATTAACTAAAATCCCCACAGATTGAAAGAAATGTTATTCAAAAGGACAGTTTAAGGTCAAACCTGTTTTTCTGTAACAGTAGAAGAAATCTTTCAGCTATTTCAAAACATTACCAGAAGGCTCCAAAGGTTAAATGCGGCACAGCCTGAGCGCTGTGATGAGCCACATCCGAGATTAAAAAAATGAACCCATGAGTCTCAAATCACAGAGAGTAAAAGAGTAAAGGAAGAAAACTCATCTGTAAGGATGAACACTAACCAATAAATACAGAAAGAATGAATTACAGAAATTATTACTTTGCATTCATCTTTGTAATAATCTGGATTTAAAATCATACAGAAACAGAGTAGCTTCCCATGTAGGGGAGAAAGATGTGACTAGGGTAGAGACAGGAGAACGCCACTCTAAACGTGATCAACAATAAGGATAAACATGCCATCAGCAGAGTCCTGACAGAATGACCAAAGCACAGATCTACACAGCAAACCTACCCACATTCTGAATCCACCCATTAAGACAGGCAAATTCAAATTAGAGCATTCTGCTGAAGAAGGAAAAAACCCTATGTCACAAAAGACAGCATTATCATGCTCCTCCCATTACGAGCAGGGTGAAGGGTGAGAAAGATAAATAAGCAGGCAGGCAGGCAGACAGACATTATGTGTGTGTGTGTGTGTGTGTGTGTGTGTGTGTGTGTGGTACCAGGGATCAAACTCAGGACCTTGCACTTACTAGGCAGGCGCTTATGCCCCAGTCCCTAAGTATAGACCTAAAACAAAGGAGAACTACCCAACATCTAAATGCAGTGTAACCTTGGTGGGCCCCTGAAATACTTGAAGGACTCAACAGGAAAGTAAGAAACTATAAATAGGACTACATAATCCATCAGTGTTAAACTACCTGGGGCAACAATTTTATTATAGTCACGCTAGAGAACACCCCTGTTCTTAAGAGATACATGCTACATACGTGTACTTAGGGGTATTTCATGGCTGCAGCTATTCATCAAATGATTTAGCACCAAAATGTGTTCCAACACTACTAGGAGGCAAAGCCCAGCAGAGCAGTGTCTACTGGGACCTTCTCGGACTTGAACCTTGACAACAGTGACGGGGTGAGCAGAGTAAGTCAGGGAAAAAGCCCTAAAGAGTTTTCTACTAGCAAATTCAAATATTAATCCTACTAACGCATTTGTACCCACAGAATACCCTCCTTGTTTTAAGTGCATTTCTGCTCTACAGGAATGAGTGAGACAGGTCTTGCTGCGCAGCCCACACCGGCCTCGAGCTCACAGCAATCCAGCATGCTGCATCACAACTGGCTCCTGTTTTATTTTTAAGCAACATAAATATATTCCAGTATGTCTTTCTAGCCTTCATTAAATTAGACTCCACAGAGGAAATAATACATAACATTTAGAATAGCATTTTAAGGAATATGTAAACTCAGACTACACATAAATAAGTTTCTAGTAACAATCTTGCCAACTAAAATACCTACCACAGCTGTAGCCCCCTGCTGAGCCACTCCCCAGGGTGTCTACCCTCACGGCTTCGGCACAGAGCGAGACCCAGCCCTTCAGATAGGGCCTTCTTAAATTATTAGACTTCCCATACTGGGCGGCTCAAATCTGTGATCCTCCCGGCTCAGCTGGGATTACAGGTGTACACAACCACGTTTTGCTCCATGAATGGGAATTTTATAGGTGAACAAACTGGAAAACTGTTTTGAAATATAGTAATTTCCTTAATGTATGACTTTAAAAAGAAAGTTTCCCCTCCAAGCAAAGAGTTACGTTCTTTAGCTAACATAACTGCTAACAAAACAAAGGAAAGAAAATGACTGGGAATTCTGTTTATGAAAATTACTTTTTTTAAACCAATAAAAAAAATTGTATTTACTTAGAAGCATTCAGAGTGTCAACAAAACAGTTGCAACTTTTTTTCTGCAACTACAGTAGTATTCACTTAACAGAACAATTATCTCATATGAGCTGCAACAGAGACAAACAAAAAGGAAAAACCACCATCCCCATATATAACTAATTTGTGCTGTGCACCAACAAGAACCTGCTTTAGATTTCCATGCTAATTTACAACCCCCATAGTGTACCAGGCAAGGTTGGTGGCTACTGAAAATAGCACCAGGACAGGCTACCTAAAGACACATTCGGTAGGGTGTTAACTACAACAAAAAGACACTGTACAGTTTAAAAACAAATCTTACACAGCCTTACATTTCAATTTTTTTTTTCCTTCAAAAGGAGCGAGTCGTGTACATGGGGGTTAAATACTTTATAGACAAGAAAAAAACTGCGCTAGAACCAACTTATTCATCATCATCATTGTCCTCTTCTTCATCCTCCTCATCATCTTCTTCCTTCTCCTCATCCTCATCTTCCTCATCCTCCTCCTCCTCCTCCTCCTCCTTTTCCTTGCTCTTTTCAGCCTTGATGACTCCCTTTTTGCTGCATCAGGTTTCCTTTAGCCCAATAGGCAGCAATATCCTTTTCATACTTTTCCTTCAGCTTAGCAGCCTTCTTCTCCTATGGCTGCTTGTCATCTGCTGCAGTATTATTCCACATTTCTCCAAGTTTCTTCACAACATCACCAACAGAGAAGCCAGGATGTTCTCCTTTGATTTCTGGGTGATACTCAGAACAGAACAAGAAGAAGGCCAAAGGAGGTCTCTTGGGTGCATTGGGATCCTTGAACTTCTTTTTTGTTTCTCCTTTAGGAGGAATGTAAGTTTCATTCTTTCACAAGGAGCCTCATCTGCCTTTTGCCATGTCTTCAAATTTTCCCTTTTCTTTAGCAGACATGGTCTTCCACCTCTCTGAGCGCTTCTTAGAAAACTCCGAGAAGTTAACGGAAGCATCTGGGTGCTTCTCCTTGTGCCCCTCTCGGCAAGTTTGCACACAGAATGCTCATGATGGCATCCTGCCTCTCGGCGTCTTAGGAGCTCCTTTGCCTGTGTTTACTTGCTTTCCTCAGAGAGGAACAGAGTCGCCCAGCCAGCGACCGTCCGCCTCTCACTTGCCCGGCGCTGTCTCTATGGAGCTCAGTGTACTGCAGTGGCTGTGAGACCGGGAACCAGACGCTGAAAATTACTTTTAAATCCTGCTGTTGATCAAAACAGTGTCACACTATTAAAGAGATGCAAATGCAAACAATCTATAGAAAAAATAAAGTGTTAAATTATATTAGCTACTTTAAAGAGTTGAACATACATCGCTTTTGAAATATTTATGAAACAAGATTTCAAGCAAAAGCATACACCAAAAATCTAAAAATCCAACATGAATTATAACATTACCTTATACAGTATAAATTAAAATAACCCATAAAGATATCCTTTGAAACTGGCATAAGACAATGCAAAACAATACTAATATTAAATTACATTAAATTCACTGAGGACCATAGATTCCGCCAACCCAAAAATCAATTCCTACCACAAAGAGGAAGATTTAAATATTTTAGGTACTAATTTTTAAAGTTTAAGTCATGGAAAAATTAGTTATGCTAAAACAAAATATTCTACAATATTAAAATTAAGAGTTTGCATAATACAGTTAAAAAAATGAATTAGGAAAATATTCATGGTAAAAATGAAGCACACCGTTTTCAGAGTTCACAAAGTAAGCGTTCAAAACTCAGTAGGGAACAGCAATTCAGTGAAATGAGTCCATACTGACCTACCATTTTACCCTAGAAAGTGGCAAAATGATAGCTGCCAACATGCAGAAGGTTACGGTGACCCCGGAAGTCCGACACAGACTTAAGTCCACACCTGCATAATTCCTAGAAAACAGTTCAGTAATCTAATTAATTCCTTCAAACAAACATTTGAACTCTTTACACACCTTTCATGTGTAGCATATAAAAGTGAGGTGAGTACCTTTACAAGAAGTTTCCCGGGAAGAGAAAAGAGAACCAACAGGTGATACCTACAGAGTTGAAAGCAGGCTCTCGGGGGGGGGGGGCTGGCTTGGTTTTTAGGACAAAATACTCAGAAGAGATGAGAGTAAACAGAAGACTCAATAAAGGCAGACACAAATTATTCAAGTTCTAAAAATGAAGGGGAAATGCTCTAAGCTTAAAGGGTTTCTGAAACTCAGTGGAAAAACACACAGTCATCAATATGGCAACTGTGTTGTCCCCTTCATGGGAAAAACATCGAACTTCTAAAGTTAGAAATTATAAATAACTGAAAGCCTAGCGTGCATAAAACATAGGAGGACAGGCCACTTTTCTGTTTCATCTAATGTTCACTGCACAACTACTAAATTATTCCTCTCCCTCCCCCTCTCCCTCCCCCCTCCTCCTCCCCCTCCTGGTTCAGGGATCTGAACACACAGTCTTCACACCGAGATACAGACCCAGCCCTTTCTTAGTTCTTTATGTTGACATAGGGTCTTGCTAGGTTACTAACTTGTCCAGGCTAGGCTTGAACTCACAACTGACTGCCTCGGCCTCCCAGAGTGCTGAGATTATAGCTGGGTACTACCATGCCTGGTTCCCTGAAGTAGTGCTAAAGTCAGGAGGAAGAACGATTAGCATTATTCATACTGTAATCTGCCAAAAGGTCTGGTGTATATATAACTAATCAGGGGCTGGGGAGATAGCTCATTAAAATAAGCGCTTGCCTGGCAAGCGCAGGGTCTTGAGTTCCAAATTCCCAGCACCACAAAAATAAATAAACTAATCAGACCATATGGAAGCTTCCCAAGTTTACCCAAGTTCCAGTTAAATTTATGGTATGAGGTACAAGGCTGCCTGTTCACACTAAATATCCATTAGCAAATATTGGTAAGAATGAAAGGTGTGGAGCCATAATTCTCCAAAATTATCAACAAAGCTAAGTGGGGTTTTTTTTCTTACAACTAGACCAAACTTTCTTTTAAGTATATGAAATTTGTATTGTGCTGAAGCAGAACTGTCATCTTGATGCCATTATTTTCCCATCCTATAGCATGGTGCTTCTATTTGTTCACATCTTGATCTCTTAAATGGGTGTTTGTGATACATCACAGTTAACATCTTCTCTGTAATGATCTTACTTGGAATGGTCCACAGTAATATTTCGACCCCAAGTCATTCCCACAGCAACAGGATATAATTACAATATCTGGTTCAAATTATCCTGTCATTTATTCATGGGATGAGTACTGTTCTGAGAATGCAGCAATTTAAACATATACTATAAATAGATATAAAGGACCCAGTTCTTACAGCCAGGCCTGGTGGAACCTGGAAGGCTGAGGTAGGACTGCTGCTGAGTTCAAGGCCAACCTGGGCTACAAGAATGCAGCTCTCAGAGCAGAATGTTGGAACAGTGGTTACCAGAGAAGCAGGCCGTGCAGACCACAGGGTGCAGAGCTCCAGACAGAGGGATGTTTTCAAAATTTAGGACACAGCAAAGTGAACATAGCTAAAGTCAGTGTTCACATCACAATTGCTAAGGGAAAAAGATTTGTATGTTCTCACTACAAAGACAAATACATGAGGTGACAGAAATGTCCATTAACTTGGTATTATTCCACACCAGAGAAAGACGTCAAACATCATATTGTAGCCTATGAATATAATCATTAGTCAGTTTAAAGTTTAAAGTTAAAAAAATTTACCTGCAGGTCCTTCTACAGCAACCCGATGAACCCGGCTGCCTGTCTGCCGCCTGCACGCCCCCTACACTTGGAAGCCTTCCCTGACGCTGGGCCTCCCCACAGCTACCACCTGGTCAGCTGCCACTGTAATCTCAGGGTAGCTACTGTAAACACTCCACAGGCGCTCCAGGAGGATGGAGCCACACTCACCTGGCTCAAAACTGACAGCATTGAGCACAGCGCCAGATAAACAGAACGGGCAGAACTACAATTTCAGTGAATCAGTAAGATGATGACTCACAAAAAATATCCTTTTGGAAAGGGCACTCCTGGCTACTGGCTGGCCACACTCTCCCCCACACCGTCTCTGGGACTGTCACTCCCTGGTATCACTCTGACAATATTTCTTACTAAATACGACAGCAGGAAGGAACCGGGGAAGCCAGCCCGCCCGATGCCCCACTCATGCAGAAGCAACAAAATGAACAATAATGTCTTATCACTTGCTCCTTTATAAATCTGTAAAGATAAGTACATATGTTAACCCTTCCGTTCCAATATTCAATCTCTCTGTTCCCTAATATAACATCTCCCATCCACCAACAAAATGTTTCTTCAGTACACCAGCTTTAAATTAAATAAATGAATATATGTATCATAATTCAGGTCATAAATTCCCCTAAGAACAGTTTACCTTAGTAACATCTAAAACATATTAAAGTATTTATATGCACTAAAAACTAGCTTGAACTACAAAATAAAACAGAAAACCCAATCAGAAAATGCACTGTTTACTTATACAATTTTACAGTGAAGAAAAAGAAACACTTTCACATCCTACTGCAGCCAGACCTTGTACTACTTACTAATATGTTACCTACGCTGATCTACTAATCGTGCGCCAAGTGCCTACCTAAGCGCCGCTTCCCAAAAGCAGTTCACTCCACAAACATCAGGGGGCAGCATCCAATAGGGAGTCCAGTAACACAGAGGGAACTCTGCACACCTGACAGGGTGAGACAGAAACGAGAGTCCTGTGAGTACTTCAGTCACAAGCTAATAGAAAATTTACTAACAATCTCCTGTTCTGTTATGTACAACAAGGAAACTGTAAATCCATGTTGCTATTGCTAACTTGAAGGCCTTTCTTTTTTTTTTTAGAAAACTCATTTCTCCTTTACTTAGGGCACCACTGTTAAAACTTTAAAACCTTTAGTTTACAATATACTACAATTGGAAAACTATGTGCTAATCAGGATTTCCCTTGATGTATTCATACTGCTTCCTCAGATGGCAGACAGAATATAGTTTAATTTTTTTTCTTCATAAACCAAGTACACTACCCTAGAACAAAATCCATTTCATTTTAAAAAAAGAAGCTTGCTTATTCTGGAACAAAAATATCATAAATGCTGGTAGAATGGAAAAAAAAATTTCTCTATATTTTTTTATTAACCTCAACCGAAGGTACCAGTGGGGTGTTTTACACTACCAAAAAAGAGAGAGAAAGAGAGAGAGAGAGAGAGAGAGAGAGAGAGAGAGAGAGAGAGAAGAAATGCCAGCAGAAGGGGCATGTCTCTCAGCTCAGGTCTCTATTACCCCGGTTTCACTGCATCATACAAGATAAAACAGGAAGGTCAGATACAGTCACCAGGTTAGCACTGAGAAGAAAAGAAAAACCCTCGCAGCACAGAAAGTGTGACTGCTATTCCTTCTCAAAATAAAGATCTAACATTCCGTACAGTGGGGACCCCACCCCTTCACATCTCAGCAGCAGCCTGTTTTTTCTAGGAGTCAACTGTTAGTTACCATTCTTAAATAAAAAGTCCAGGAAATTCTGATTTGCAAAATCTGTGATCACACCTCTCCCAAATGTCAACACTCTCAGGCTGGGGTTCTCAGCTCTGGAGGCAGAAAAAAAGTCAAGAGCCCCACACCAAACGTATTAAGTCAGAATCTCTGGGAACAAAGCCTGACACTGGTGTTCAATGCTACTAAGTAATTCTATGCATTACGGCACAAAGAACTATTAAGTTGGAACTTAAATATCAACAGAAAAAAAGCTACACTGTAATGTGTTCTTCCTCTGAAGGACAACCACGCTCTAGCACAGCACAGACAGCTGTTTACTATAGCTTAGAGGGTTGATAAGGCTGGAAAAGAAAAACACACATATCAGTAAAAGGGTTTTTTTGTTACTTATCTTAAACAAAAAAAACAAGCCAGGCGTGACAGTGAATCCCAGCACTTGGGAGGCTGAGGCAGGAGGATCAGTGCGAGTTCAAGACCAGTCTGGGCTATAAAAGTGCACTCAAGGCCACTTTGAACTGCATAATGAGACCCTGTCTCAAAAAGACAAAAAATAAAAAATAAAAATAAACATTTAAAGTGATAAAAAATATCAAAACAAGATAGGAAATAATGATTGTTATATTGCATATTGTTACTTTCAAAGTAGTTGTTCTGATTACCAGTTATATGCATGAAAAATTGATCAAATAATTAAATGATTTCTTTCAATAAACTAATGGAAATCAGTAGTACAATGTGGGCGTGTATATAGATATATATAGTATTTTATGTATATAAACATACATATATTTTTTATATATATACACACACACCCTGTATTTTACCTTCCTTCCTCCTTTCCCTCAGCCCAGCTGTTCTTTCCTTTTGAGCAGTTTCTTTCCCTTTCGCTATACCTGCACTACCTTTGGAGCTTATTTACTCTTTCAGTTTCTTACACCAGAGAGACAATATGATGTTTACATGTGTAAACATCATCTTTCATTTATGAGTAGGTCTTTAGTTGCATCTATTTACTTATAAAAGACTTGAGTTTATCTTTTTTTGTAGCTAATACTCCATTGTATAAAAATACATCTTTCATCCATGCCTCAGCTGATGAGCACTTGGGTTGCTTCCAAGATTTAGCTATGGCAAATTGTGCTGCTATGAACATGGGTGACCGTTTATCACTGTGGTATGATGTTTCAGCTCTTCTGGGAAAATACCCAGGAGGGAACAACTGGGTCGAATGGGACCTACAATCCCACTTTTTGAGCCATCTCCACACTGATTTCCACAGTGGCTGGGCCAGGCTGCGCTCCACCAGCAGTGGGGAGGCGTTCCTTTCTCCCCACAGCCCTAGGAGCGCTTGTTAATGACTGCCCCGTGACAGCCATTCTTTCCGGGGTGAAGTAGACTCTCAGGGTTGTTTTAAGTAGCAGCTCTCAAATTACCAGTGATGTTGAACTTTTTTTCATGTATTTATGTGCCATTTGCATTTCTTCACTGAGAAGTGTATATTCATCTCAGACGGCCATTTTTGGCCCAGAGATTCTGACTTTATACATTTGGGTCTTTGAATTTTGGGGTCCTGATTTTTTAAAAATGCTTTATATGTTTTAGACAGAAGTCTTCTGTCTGAGGGACTGGCTAAAATTTTTTTCCAATTTGTGGGTTTTCTTTTTTACTCTGTTGACTTCTTTTTCTTTTCTGTTCTGGACCTTTTTTTAAAGTGTTTCTAGTACAGGGTCTACAGGGTCTCACTACACTGATAGGAAGCTGAAAACAAGAGGATCACTAGGAGCCCTAAGTGCTATTACAGGTACATGCCACCACACCTAGTCTCAAATCGGCCATCTCAGCGAGCCCTGGGTGGGGGCTGGGCCAGAGTGGCACACCAGGTAACTGAATGTAGCTCCTTTTTAAAACAGAGAACAACAGTCAAAATATACATATACACACATACATACATATACATATATACATACATAATAACATGTAAACAACCCACATGCCCATCACCTAAGGAACGGATAAAAAAAGATACAGTATTTTTATATAACAGAAGTATTACTCAAGCTATAACAACAAATAAACTCAAGCTTTTATAAGTAAATAAATGCAACTAGTAATCTATTCATGAGTGAAATAAATCAGAACCACCTAAGTAAACAGTGTTTTGTCTTCCTAGTGTAAAAACTTTAAGGAGTAAATAAAATTCAAAAAGTACAATAGAGAGCCTTCCTGAAAGCTCCAACAACTAAAGCGTCCAGCCACCACCACCACCACCACCGCCACCGCCACCGACACGGGGCGAGATTGAGAATGGGTGCGGTGCGGCACGCCTGTGATCCCAGTGCTGGAGAGGCTGAAAAAGGAGATTCACTATAAGTCCAATCTATGTAGATACTGTACACCTGTCCTAAATTCATAAAAAAAAGTACAACAGATACCGTGAAAGGGAAAGAATCTTTCCAAAGGTGATTTCTTCTGACACACAAACCTTTTCAACATGATGAAATCCCAGTTGTGACTGAGTATTTCCCATGCAGTTTTTGTTCATGAACTGTCTGCCTACCTGTGTCCATTTCTACCTACTTGCTCTTCCAGCATCATTAAAATCTCACACTTTATGCTAGGAAGTCACACTTAGTGGTACAAAGAACAATTAAAACAACATAGTTCTTTCAAGTTCAAATGCTCTCAGAGACACTTCAGCTTCACAACAGGGGGACCGCCCACTCAGGGGTGGTCCTCCTGTCCCTCTCTCAGATGGGAGCTTTCTTTGCCCTAATAAATGTATTCTGCTCATAACCTCCGGTTTGTTCCTAAAATTCATTCTTTGGTTTTAGAGAACACGAACTTGTCCCAGGTACTTTTAGGTTAGGAGATCATTTTTCCCCTGTATCATTTTGGAGGTCATCCACCCAGGATCAGTTTTTCTATCAGCATCATTTGGAGTTTCCCACTGAGATCACTGGAGGGAGGTATGAGTTTGCTTTTCTTTTATAAATTCTTAATTGGGACTTGTTTAGGTAACAAATTTTACGCTTACCATAGTTTGTCCCACCTCATGCCCACCTAAGGGAGTTCCCATGTCTTCTCCACCACCTTAGACCCGCCTCACTGCATGGTTTTCCTCTATAAAAGTCCCTGGAAGAGACAGCTTCTTCAGGACCACCCACTCAGGAACCCTGCTGTTCCTCTCTCCAACGGGAACTTTCTTTCCCCTAATAAATATATTCTGCTCATAACAAAAAAAAAAGAAAAAAGAAAAAACCTTCACAACAAACACGTCAGGGCACATACAGTCTTCATCGTTCAGATACAGACATTACCTCACTGCTGTTTCAACAAATCCACAGTGTATGTACAATCAATACTAACACACATCCTTTGTTCTAGCAAAACTACAACTGATCTAATTGCTTCACCCTCTCTGTCAATCTCTTTTTAGACTGGGAGATGGAAATTCAATTTCTCTATAAAAATTACTTGACATTATTTATCCGTAGCAGTGCCATTTGTTGCCTTATGTTTCAGGCCTGTTAGAAAAAAGCTGTTACTGCTGATTCTGACATCAGCCTGCTCCGGGGCTCACTGCGCAGAAATATAGAAGGATCCTATTGCAGGCCTAGGTAACCAAGAATCTCCACAAAAGTGGCCCAAGAAGCTGAAATTTTAACCCAGGACACAAGAGTTCAGGTCAGGCCTGGACGAGCAGCACTGTGTACCAAGGGGCGTAAGGTCAACTCAGAGTGGGCACAGGGCTCCACCCAACTCTCTCACTCCAGCACACGAGACTAGAGGCAGGAGGATGCTGAATTGGAGGGCCTAGACTATACAATGAGACCCTGTCTCAAACAGGGGGTGGGGAGAAAAGAAGGAAGGAAAAAAACCAAAGCAGAGTTTTTAATCAAAAGTACTGATATCACCAGGGCGGTGCAGCCCAGGCCTGTTAACCAAGCACTTTGAGAGCCCAAGCCAAGGTAATTTAGAGACTTACCAAGACCTCGTCTCAAAATGAAAACTAAAAAAGCCTAAGGCTTCAGCTCTTCCTAAAGGCCCAGGGATCAAGCCTGAATACTGAAAAAACAAGCACTGATACTCATTGGCCTAGCATACAAACAGAAGGCCCCAAGGCCTACAAAGTCTATGGTTCTCTCCCTAGCACGACCAAAAACCACGTTCACAAATGCTCCAATGAGTCCATCAGCACATACGTGACCTTTACCACACACCGTGCAGAGCCAATGGAGTAGTACTCTGCAAAGAAAACTGAACTGAATCATTTGTAAGAAAACGGCTATGCCTTGGTACCACAATGTTAAGTGAAGTAATTTACACACACGGCCTTCAATAGTAGATGGCTCCTCTTACATGTAACAAATTGAAAATGTAAGTAGGGAGACAGATCTTTTCAAATGGAAGGGGATCAAGAGAGGGAGGAAAAGGGGGAGGGGAGGAGGAAGAGGAGGTGGAGGTAGAGCGGAGCAGAGGGGAGGGAGGGTTGAAAGAACTAAGGCGTGCTGCGTGCACCGCCGGCTTTCACAAGACAGACATCATGGACTGCATAAAGGCACTAATAAAAAATGAAACTAGAAATTCAAATGCATCAACAGGCACGTTTATTAAGTACAATTTATACAATTTTAAAGTTAACAAATAACCCACTGTTAACATTTTGAAGCCCAAAATTTTAAAATGCCTGCCCATGACAAAGATTTAACTAGAACAAATTCATACGCCCAATGCCAATGCGCAAAAGTTACTGAAACTGCTCCTACCTCCTATCAAGTAACACAAGGCGCCCCGGATGTGGGGGCGCACACCTGCAAGCCCAGCACGTGGGAGGCTGAAGCAGGAGGATCACAGGAAGTTCAAGGCCAGCCTGGGCTACAAGGTGACCTGAAGGGGACACCTCGGACTCTCTGTCCCCAGGTATGTCCATCAGCCCTCAATTCAGGACCCTCTGCAGCACTGATCAAATGTACTCCAACAGCGCTCTAACAAAGTTCACAGGAGATGAACAAGCACAGACTCAAGGATGAGGTCCAGTCACGTCAGTGACCCGTGCCTGACACGGTGGCTCAGCACGAAGGCTTCGGGTTCAAGCCCCTGTACGGGGGGCGGGGGACCCTATGAAGCTTTGGTCCACACCCAAAGCCCTGTATTTTGCTAGTGCCCAACTAGGTGCCACATACAATGGATTCAGGATGATCAGAGTCTCCGGCACTTCACTGAAAGTCAGGATGTGTGAGGATTTGTCTCTACTCAGTCCCAACAGGCCCACCCCACGTGCACAGCAGAGAGGCTTCAGGAAGGCGCTTGGACTATGGTGCTCCCCAAAACCCCCATCCCCCTGCTGGTAGAAAAGGCAGGGTCCCTGTGGTGTGATCCCTCCCCTGCTTCAGACCCTGAGCCAGGCCATCTTGCCTGGGAGCTGGGCTGTGACAGGCTGAAACCCAAGGCAAAATAAACTGCTCTGTGGAAATTGTGGGTGTCAATGTTTTGTCACAGCCACAGGCCACTTTCCCCGTGCCCAGAATCCAGGTGGGCTCAGACTCCCTGGACAAACAGGAGTGGCGTCCAGGGTCAATTTCCAGGGCCTGCAGAGCACAGCATCTGGCCTCGGTCCCCACACCCCCTCCCGCCCCACCTTCCAAGCACCTGGGGGCCCAGAGTCTGCTCACCAAACCCCCTCAATACCAAGCTCTAAGCCCCTCTGCATCTGCTCAGCAGCCACACAAGGGACAAGCGCTGCAGAAACGGCAGCGAGGGCATGGGCAGTGGTCAGGCAGGGATGACCAACGATCAGCTTGGAGGAGACCTTACAGGAGACCCTATCCCCCACCAGACCCACAACTCTTCACTTGGCTAGCTTGTGCTTCCTCCTGCCAGCAGTTAAAACAGCGCCCCGTGGACTCAGTCACTGCCTGGAACGGCAGCCCTGCACTCCGCGTCTCCACTCACAACGGGCTCTCACCTCCTACTTCCCCACATCGCATCACCGTGGCTCCACCACAGGAGCCTGGCGCCCTCTGGTAACCACCTCCCTCCCGGACAAGCCCAGCGGCAACCCCAACCCCTACTCACCACACAACACCCACCCCGCAATGGAGCCCAAACACGAAGGGTTTAGTTTAGAAAATCCAACTCATACATTAACATCTTCTGTCAGAGTAAGCTAAGTGGACGCATCTTCAGGAAATCGTGACGGCCACAAGCAGTTAAGTCCATAAGCACAAATGGTTTTATGGTAAATCAAAATGCAATAAAGCTTCAGTGTGATCCGTGGTCACACCGCATGAGGCTTCATGCACCCGGCGCTAGTGGGCCATCTACAAAGCAAGCTGAGTGAGGGGCTACAGAGGCCTTAGATGACAAAACCGTCGGGCTGTGGCTGGAGGGGGAGTTAAATCAATTCACACATGATAAAGTGTGTCAGAGTGCACACACACAGGAGTGCATCAAACCCATGATGGCCAAAATAAGGCCTCTGGGTGATACAACGTCGACACGACACCCCAGAGTCCCAGTTCTGCATTGACACACAGTGTACTGGTGAGGCTGCGCTCTGCTCCGGAAGCTGCTCCTCCTGGGAAACGCAGGTGGGGGGCAGAGTTAGCTCTGCGTTTTTCTGTGACTTCATACTTATCTCAAAATACAGTTTTTAAGGATAGCCTGATCAAAAATAACCACAAAAATTTCAGTACTTCAAACCATTTCCAAGTAGGACACATTTCACGATGTGGATTTTAAAACCAGCTGACAGTCACCCCTGCTTATAGATCCCACTATCCTGAGAAAGTCAGACAGGAGGATCTCAAGGTGGGAAACAGCTGGGGCAGCTCAGCACTACCCTGTCACAACACTTACAATTCTTAAAAAGGAGTGAGGGTGTGGCTCAGTGTAAGGACCCTGGGTCCAACAGTCCGGTATCTCCAAAGCAAAAAATAATCTTAAGGACAACCCATTAAGAAAAAACAAGGGCAGTGACCCACCTCTGCATCTGAAGTCCCAGCTACTCAGAAGCCTAGCCAGGAAGATTATTTTGTCCAAGAATTGAAGGCAATCTAGGATCACAGCCAAGCCCTGGGAGGTGGGGGCAACGGAACAATCATGTTTACATTAAGAGCTTCCAAATTAGACCTTTATTTAAGTTGATGTGGTCTTAAAATCACTATGTAGTTCAGGCTGGTCTTGAACTCAAGGCAATCTTCCTGCCTCTGCTTCCCAAGTGTTGAGATGACAGGCATGCACCACCATGCCTAAAGACTTACGTGTTAAAAAAAAAAAAAAAAAAAAAAAAAAAACCTCTGATAGAAATTTTTATGCAGCCAGGTGTGGTGGCACACGCCTGTAATCCCAGCACTTGGGAGGCTGAGGCAGGAGGATCAGTGTGAGTTTGAGACCAGCCTGGGCTACAAAAGTAAGCTGAAGGCCAGCCTGAACTGCATAGCAAGACCCTGTCTCAAAAAAAAAGAAAGAAATTTTTATGTATAGTAAAGAGAAACACAATAAAACTTAAGTTAATATGTACAGAAAGCACTTTAATGAGTATGATCCATCAATAAATGTCACAGTATTACAAGTAAGATTTTTAAATCAACAGTACACGTTTTGGTTGGCCAAATGAAGAATTTTAACTACTAGCATGTACTAAATACGGCATGGCCCGTCCATCCAAGTACATGCTGTGCTCAGAAATCTGTGGCCTCACTTCACAGTGGCAGCAGGTGGGGCTCTCCCAAGCACTGAGGTACAGCCAGACACCCCCCGTCACGCCACACAGGACAACAGTGAGATGGCCTCTTCTGTAGGCAGCTCAGAGGCCCCGGGCAGACACCCAGCCGCTGGGGCTAGGGCCGGGGTGGCCATGGACTTACACAGGGCAGGATAAGCACTTGCTGGTTATGACACCCCCGTCCATACTGTTTTGCTATTAAACAGCACTACCCAAAAGTGTGAAGTCCTTGCCACCTATATGGAAAACAACCGCTACTAGCAGTGGTTTTTTTTTCCATTCATGTACAGGGTCTCACTACACAGCCTGAACTCATAGTGATCCTCCTGTTTTCAGCCCCTAGTACTGGGATTACAGGCGTGCACCTCCACACCCGGACTCAGTAGCCGGCTCAGCAAGCCCTAGGGGTAGGGCCAGCAAGGTAGGAGGGACCGGGGCTCGAGCCCTGGTCTCTGCGCTTGCGGAAGCAGGCCCTAAGTCCACTGAGCTATCTCACCAGCCCTACCGGTAATGGAAAGGATGGAGTCTCCAGGAAGTAATGCAACTTTCTTCATAGTTCACTGTCCTATGAGCAGATCTGAAAAAGGAGTGAGGGGACAGGAAGTCACACCAAGGGCAGAGTGAGTTCTGAAACGGTCAGTGACAGAGTGCTTGCCTCACATGTATGGAGCTCTGGGTTCAAGCCCAGGAACGACCCCCGAAATGAAGTACTAACACCGAGCATTCAGCAGTTTCCTGACTTCCCACCACCACTACTGCTGGCAGTGGCAACAGGATGAAATTTTGATAATCACCATCCAGATGCATCAATGGCGGGAAGTGGCTACAGGCCTGTGAGCCCAGCACCCCGGAGGCCCAGCAGGAGGATCGCTGCCAGCTCAAGGCCAGTCTGCCCTAGAGAGTGGGCTCAAAACCAGCCTGAGCTGCACGGGGAGACACTGTCCAAAAAAAAATGATGAAGCAGAATTGCACTACCCCTAAGGGACTAAATGTGAAAAGTCACAAAGTGCATTGCTGAAAACCTGTTCCTATTACCTTAAGGAGCTGAAGGGCTCTTTCCAGCAATTCTGTTCAACAGAGTTACACGATTTGCCCATCAGTACCTACTGGTTACAAACTTAAACCCCATGTTTTTAAATGAAAAAGGAAACAGCGATTCTAATCTTTTAGGTAAGACGATATCCAAAACAGTAAGACTCCAATGATGCCAGAGTCCTACAGTGAAGTGGAAAACGTGTACACTCCACAGTTCTAGTCCCTACTTTGCCCACTGTCTATGCTGGACTCTTACCATCTGTTACGCAGAGGCCATTTGTACATCCAGGGATAATTTCTAGTCTAATTTCTGCTGCCATCCAGAACTTGACCAAATGACTTGTACCTAAGAAGGCAGGTGAGAGGTAACTACTCTGTTCCCAGTAGTAAAAACTCTCCCATCTCTATAAAGATGCTATTAAGTGGTTACATGTTTGTTTCTGTTTGCTGTTTTCTGAGACAAGGCAGTTCAGGCTGGCTGCCTTGAACTCCTGTAGCCCACACTGGCCTGCCTCAGCCTCTAGTGTGCTGGGATTACAGCTATTACAGGCATGTGCCACCACGCCTGGTTTGACTTCAGATGGTATCATGTAAAATAAGACCCTCGGGACTGAACTACGTGTAGCTCAGTGCTTCAGCACTGGCCCAGCATCCACAGCCCTGAACCACAAAATAAGTCTTGATGTTTGAGGAATTTGCCTGATTTTAACTGAACTAGAGTAAAATCTCAGTCCAGGTTCTCCAAATTGGTCACACTTTCGCCATGTTCACAACAACTAATGCATCTTTGGATTTAACTTTAGACGTACACGTAACATAAGTAAAGCTGCGCAGACGACCTATCAGCGCTCGCCAGGCCAGCTGACTCAACTCTTGACACATCGAACTTAGTTCTATGAAACTTTTTTTTCAAACCGAAGTCCCTATTTTCTAAATTTCAAGCTTTGTAAGAACTAGCTAGCCAAGCAAATTCATTGAACACCGTCAAGTGCTTGAGACAGCATACTGAAAATGCACGTTCCTCTAGCGCTTAGAAATGTTAGCATCAGTCCAGTTTCAATGTTCAAAGTTGCTTTGTAATCATTGTTCCTTTGTAACAATTCTATCCACCATAAAAATTACTTTTCTACAACTTTCAAGGCTTCAAAGTAATGGAAGAAATCATAAACAACCTGGTATCGCCTACCACTTTTCAACACTTGCCTAGCAGCTACAGAGCCGGGCGTTCAGGCCTGAGCCACAAACAATAAATAGTCCTGATGCTTTAGGAATCTGCCTGACCTTAAGAGAACCAGGGTAAAAACTTGACAGTCCAGCTTCTCCACGTTGTCAGAGCCTCTCCTAGGACAGACAACGCAGCGTTGAGAGCTGTGTCTGGAACTAGCCTTTCTATGCACACAAGTCTTGAAATCCTAGGAATCAAATCACAGACGACACAATAATCCAACTTCCTCTGCCCACACATCCGCTCCGATTCCGAGCAGGGCCTTCGACTCCAGCTGCTCCTCAGCAGCCCCCCTCGTCCGTCCGCCCGCCCGCCCGCCCGCCAACCCCGGGCCTCCCGAGATCAAAGCCTCCGCGCGCCGGCCGCCCCCAAGGGCTGCCCCAGCCGACCTCCGCCCCACCGTCCCCAAGCCTTTCCCCCCTTCCGCAGGTCCTCCGACTCCGGCAGCGACCCGCGCCAACGCGTCGCCCCGCAGCTCCACACACCTAGTCCACCCCACAAAAGGCTCGAGCGCACCAGGCAGCCCCGCTCCTTGTTTCCCCCCACTTCCTGTAAGTTGTGAATAAACTGTTCCCCAAAGAAAACTTCACAGCCCGCAAACTCCCTCATCCAGACTCCCCGCACCCGGCCGCGGCCGCCGGGGACCCAAGAGTCGGCGCGGGAGCGCAGCGGGCCCGGGCGGGGTCGCCCCCCGGACCCCGGGGAAGCCGCGCCGGTCTCGCCGCTCCCGCCCACTGGGCGCCCAGCAAGGCTGCACCTGGAGCCCGGCTCCCGGCTCCCCGCACGGCCGGCCCGGGACGGAGGAGGAGCGGCGCGGGCTGCGAGGTCCAGGCCGCTCTCCGAGCCCGCGCCCGCGTACCTGTCCGGGCGCCGGGCGTCGCCCGCGCCTCTCCCGGCGCCGCGTCCGCCGGCCGCCAGCCCGGAAGCAGCTGCGGCCTGCGGCTTCCCGCCGCCGCCGGCCGCGCCCTCCTCCAGGGACAGGGCGAGCTGGCTGAAGGCGTAGAGCAGCGAGCAGAAGCCGCAGGCCAGGCACAGCAGCACGACGCGCAGGTAGCGCCGCATCGCCGCGGCCCGCGCCGGCCGCCGTCGCCTCCGCGCCCGCCGGGCGAGCAGCAGCGCCGGGAGCGCACGCGCACAGAGCGCACGCGCACAGAGCGCACGCGCACAGAGCGCACGCGCACAGAGCGCACGCGCACAGAGCGCACGCGCACAGAGCGCACGCGCACAGAGCGCACGCGCACAGAGCGCACGCGCACAGAGCGCACGCGCACAGAGCGCACGCGCCGCCGGCCCCGCCCCGCCGCCCGCCCGGAAGCCCGGAAGGCCGGAAGGCCGGAAGCCGGGGGCCGGCGAGCAGGCGGGGTGCGCGCGGGCCGGCCCGAGCCCGCTCCTGCCGCTTCCCCTCGGCGGCGGAGGGGGCGCCGGGCCTCGCGGCGCTGCCGGGCCGGCGTCTCGGGCCCCCGGCTCTGCCCCTGGCCGCCGGCTCGGCCCCTGTGTGCAGCCTGGCGTGCTCGCCCCGCGCGCGTCTTCCTTTCTCGTGGGTTTTCCCCAGCGCCTGCCCGCCCGGCCGGTCGGCGGGCGAGGGCAGCTCCACCCAGAGCGGTCCTGGAAGGCGGCTGCTCGGGCCCAGGGCGCTGCGAGTAACGCCAGGCCGAGGGGTAGGCGAAGGCAGCCGGCCCCGGGGCTCGGGGATTGCGCGGAGGGCGCCGCGGGGATCCCCGGGGGCGCACCCGAGAAAGGGACGCGCTCAGATCTGCGCAGCAGGGAGCATTTCCTGCCGCAGTGCCGGCCGCGTCGGAGATGGGATTGGAGAGGGCAGCCCCGGCCCCGGAGCGCCAGCCTTGCAGCACACATGCGTGGAGAAGAGCTGCGCTGTTAAAATTTTCAAAATTAAACAGGGCTTGTAAAGTTCGTCTGTGTAATACAGCACTAAATCCCTAAGCCAAAAAGTGCTGGCTCTAGGGCTGGCGAGATAGCTCCGTGGCACAAGTGCCTGTCTGGCAAGTGCAGAGTCATGAGTTCGAACCCCGGTCCCGCAAAAATAAAAAGCGCTAGCTCTGACGGTGCGCAGTTATCACTAAACCAATTAAGGTTCAGTTTCCTCCCAGTAATGATGGGATTGCCTGCTTTACCTGACAGAAATAAAAACAAGGTCATATTAGGATGGATAAAGAGAATGAAAACATACATTTGCTCATTCAGTAAACATTTATTGAATATTTTCTACATGCCAGACGATGGGCTCTGGGGCACAGTATTAAGAAGTGTCCTGCCTTCCGGGAGATAGGACAGCAAAAACAGAAAGAATACCAAATTAACCTTGCCACTACACCTTACAATTCTTAGAGAAATGAAGGCAAACTTAAAGTACAGAGAAAGATAAAAGCATCGGTAAGATTGTTAAATAGCTTCTGACAGAAAGTTAAATATGGTGTTAAGAAACTAAAACCTAGTACTCAGAGAATGTTTAAAAGATACTATGACTTTTTTAGTCCAACAAAGAAACTGAAGTGAAAATAACTCTGACCCACAGGTTGTTAAAATTCTCATCTGGCACAAAGGGAGGCCAGAACTTCATTTCTGTAACAGTTGATTGGAGGAGCATATCTGGGAGAATGAATGATCCTGCGTTTACTTGTATCAGGATTCGGGACTATATCAGGTATCATCCCTTTAATCCTAGGATTACAAAAGATCCTGTGGAAGAAGTCCTAAGGCATTCTCAGAGCGGAAGTGATTACAGCCCCCACACCTCCACTGGCTATGTCGCCCGGTCATCCCCTGAACAGATCGTTCCAGGGTTCCCATATGGTACTTTTATTTTCCTATAATGTTACTGAAATATTTAAATATTTTGATGCCACAATAGTAATTTCCTTCATTCACTGTGTGTATATCTATATTCTTATATCTGTTTTTCATCTGTAGACATAAGTCTCAATTCTCTGATAGACTGACACGGTACAAATTTTTAATTCATGTTGATCTTCATTTTATTTTATTTTTTGCAGGACCGGGGTTTGAACTCACGACCTTGCACTTGCCAGGCAGGCACTTATGTCACGGCGCTATCTCCGCAGCCCCTGATCTTCATTTTATTAAAAGGATAAATTTAAGTGAAGAAAAAGAATTTTAAAGTAACAATACTTATTAAATAGAAGTGTTTGTTGGTTAAAACAGGAGACAAAGAGCTGCACAAGGTACAAAAAGCTCCAGTTCCGGTCTCAAGCAAGTTTTATGACTCATATTTGAAAGATTGACCTTGCTTTTTATTTATTATTTTTTGGTTGATACTATTACATTATAGAATGGGCATTCAACTGCTGGAAATTTTCTCTCCACTTCTTTTTTAACACCTCTAAATCACTCTACAGAGCTGGGCACCTTGGGAGGCTGAGGCAGGAGGATCACTACAAGCTCCAGGCCAGCCTGAACTATATAGTGAGGCCTTGTCTCTAAAACAAAATCAAACTTAAAAAAAAAAAAAAAACCACACCCCTCTACAGTAGGTTAGCGTCCTGCCGAGCATTCCAGTCCTGTTGCTAGGACTTCTTGATTTTTTTTTAAGATATTCTTTAGGAAAGAAAAATAAATTCTACACCTTTCAGGTAACATTCTTTTTTGATATAATTTCCATGTCGTAAAATTTAGTCTGTTACTATTCCTAAGAGATGTTATGTTATTCTTATGCAATGTAAAATTCAGAGAAGTTTCTACATGGTTAATGGAGATCTGTAATTGGAGTAGAAATCTTTGAAGATCCAAAATGTATATGTTTTCCAATATTCTATCTCATGTCACACTATGAACTAATAAATGCTACAATTAATGATTCTGCTCATAAGTAAAAGTAGAAAGAGACTGATACACGAAAATCTCAGGCTGGTCCTGGGGACTAAAACAAATTTACAAAGAGTAAGATTAGCTACAGAACACAAAGATCCAGAATTTATTCTTATCTCTAGTTGGCTTATAGTAAGTACACTTCTCCATTTTTCCTAGAGACTTTGTTGGACTGAAGAAAAAATTGGAAAGTAATGGGGTTAGTTCTGAAGTATCTCAGCCAGGCCTGACATTGCACGCCTATAATCCCAGCACCCAGAAGACTGAGGCAGGAGGATCACTTCAAGTTCTGCGTCAGCCTGTCTACAATGACTTCATAATGAGTTCAAGCAAGACCCTATCTCAAAAAAAGAAAGAAAAAATATTTCATTTTAAATATTCCTTCAGACCAGTAAATGTGGAGAAAAGTGTAGGGTCGGGGTAGGACAAAGAGTAAAAATCAATGGTCTAGGCCTGGAGGCTAGAGAGGGACAGCAGACAACCAGCAAGAGGCCACCTCTCCTAGGACCCTGAGCCAAGGACAACGCTGGCATTTCCAGTTACGTAGATGGACAGCAGAACCAGCGGGAGGAGGGAACAAGGAGCATGCTGTGGACATCCTCCCTTCAGTGGGACATCAGGAACCGGCAATTGTCACTAACACGACTGCTCCTCCTGGGGTCAAATCCTGGGCCCTGTGCACACGAGGCCTACAGCTTCCAGCCGAGCCACGCCCCTCGCCCTGCGATTTTTCTTAATCTAAAACTCCTATACACAAATCCTCCAAAACTTGTCAAGGATCAGAATTACAATATAAGAACCAATTAAACATGCTAACCTACCCCAAGTGTCTTAAAATTGAAGGCAGAGAATAGGGGAGATAGCTTGGCAGTCTAAGTGCTTTCCTGGCAAGAACCGGGATTCGATCCCTGGTACTGCATGCCAAGCCTGCCCCAGAACCCTGGGCAGGCCGGAACCGGTTCCACGCGTGGTGGCGCTGCCTATAATCTCTGTGTTGGGGAGGCTGAGACAGGAAGATCACTATAAGTCTAAACTGTGTAGTGAGACCCTGGATCAAATAAATTCAAAAAAACAATTACACCATCACACTGAAACTTGGCTGAAAACGGTGTGCAGATTCTATGGACACTTCACACCCTTTCTATGTATTAATAAGCCCCCCACACATTCCTGTCTTATGTGCCTCAGTTTTACCATTCTGTTTTCATAAAGTCCAAAGTTATTTTTTTGCTCTTTTCTAATGAAGTGTCCCTTAAGCTTTGGTATTTTTCTTTTCTCCTTTCAAAGACCAAAAACTACCTGGAGTCTAAGAACTCAGCCTATTTCCTTTTTAAAAAACATGTTCACTTCTTTTTGGGTGGGGGTGTCCATTAGCTGTCTCCCAGGCTAGCTGTGCTGCGTCCAGCTCCTGCTCACTTCAGAAGCAGACACAGCCACTTCCCTGTTGCTGTTATTTATTCAAAGAGGCTAATGCAAGTCACAGACCTGCGGATACCTAATTCCTCACAGTTCCCAGTCTAGTTGCTGACCTTCCTTGCTAAGAGTCCAAAAGCCATGGTAAGGTGGTACCTTCCACCCACACTCCCCTCTCCCAGGCAGGCTGCAGACACCACCTCCGCTGGAGTAGCTACCAGTGGCCACGCGCTTCCTGGACTCCAGAACGCGGGCAGGTTCACTGGATCCCTCCCCAGTTTCGCTCTGGGGCATGTTGTCAAACTTTGAAATAAAGGCATTTTAGGAAATCATTACTATTTAGCCTTCTTTACACTGGATTGCCCAGGCAGTTTTTACGAAAAAAAGGAAATGTCAAAATTTGGAAGATTACAGAAATTGAAGAATTAATTTTTTTTTTAAATTTGACTTATTTGGTACAAGGCCTTACTATCGGCTGAGTGCGGCTGGCACGCAGGCGGTACCAGGGACCAAACCCGGGCTCTTGCGTTTCCCAGGCAGGCTCTCTGGCCTCCAAGGCTTCAAGAACGGAATTTTAAATCCGACGTGATGATGCGCGCTCGCAAGCCCAGCACTCAGGAGGCCGGGGCAGCCATGTGGCCAGGGCTCAAGGCGAGCCTGGGCTTCCCTGTAGTCTCCTGTCCCAAAAAAACAAAAAACAAAACATTTTTTAGTATGGAATACAAGCACATAGGCTATTGAGTCTTACCTAAGTTAAAATTGAAAATGAATTTTAAAACAAGAGTTTAAAAATTGAACCCAATTTGAATCTGAAATTTCTTGTCATTATAGCAAAAACTGACCACACTAAACTCATGATCTACATTGCATCTAAAGGCAAATTTATTTCTTACATAAAGCTTTTCTTAAAACTGGTCTGGGGACGGGGGAGATAGCTCCATGGCACAAGTGCCTGCCTAGCAAGTGCAAGGTTGAGAGTTCAAACTCCGCTCCCACAAAATTGGTCTGAACAAGATTTCTTATTTGGACAGTGATCTAATGTTTCTCCAACATCCTTATGAAAAGCAAACAGCAGATCCCATTGTGCTGGGGTTTTTGACTTGGTTTGGCTTTGGACTACTACAGAACGAACTTGGGGCCTCAGACACCCTAAACAAACTCTCTCCTGCTGACCTACCTGCCCCCAACTCTTCAGTCTTACTTTGGAGATAGGGTCTTGTTCGATTGCCTAGAATGGCCTCAAATTTAAGATCCTCCTGCCTCCGCTTCCCAAGTAGAGGCGATTACACGTGTGCACCACCATGTTCAGCTGTTTCTTGACTTTAAAAACTGGAGGAAAATCCCATGTCACCTCCACTTACGTAGCTTAAAATCTTTAACTCTGGAAATTCAACCTACAGTAGTAGTAAGGTAGCTGCTGGCTAAACCTTGTTATCTATTGTCAGCTGCAAACACCACAATAAGGTCTAACATTTTCGGTGTGGACCTGCAGCAAATACTTCAGCATAAGTAACATTCTCTAGGTGATGAGAAAAGGTAGTGAGCACACTCTGCTGCTTTTGCCTCCGATACATGTTTGCACGGTTGCAGCCACGGCACTATGGTTACTTACGGATCTATAAGATATGAGTTCCATGCCTGTGCTGTCTTTTTTGTCATCAAGCCCCTAATACAGTGCCCAGTACCCAAAATATAATAAATGTTCGCTGAGTTAAACAATACTGATGCAAAGAAAGCCTAGATCTGAGAAATACTGAAAGTAGAATAGTAAACTAGGGCCCATGAAAGAGCTCAACAGACTAAAGCACCTGCTTAGGCAAGCATGGGAACCAGGGTTGGAGCCCCAGCATCGCCTGCCACGCCAGCCCCACCCCCAGGGCATACTGAACCGGAGGCCAATTCTGGGTGTGGTGGCACACACCCATAATCCCAGTGCTGGGGAGGCTGAAAACAGGAGGATCACTACAAGAACGAGCTGCATAGTGAGACCTTGTATGTAAAAAAATAGTAGTAGTAGTAATAATAGTAACAACATACTAACCATAGTAATAATATACTTTAACTCCCACTTAGGAGGGAAAAGGTTCAGAATGTAAAACCCGTCCCGCAGAACCAAAACCTTCCAGAGGTCTCTCAATTTCTTCCACTGAAGTATCTAGCCGTACTGTAGCATTTCACATGCTTCACCACTGCCTCCCCATTCACTGCATCAGGAATCTGCACTGGCTAAACACAGCACCTAATTAATACATTAAAATGTAACACTGAGATGATACTGGCTCTCGGAGATCAGTGCCCTGAATCTGTAAGCGGTGCCTAAGGTCACCAGCTCAGTTCTCTCCGTGATTCTGGTCGCAGGCAGAGAGACCTGGGCGAGAACCAAATCAAACCTCCCCGTCAGGTCACCCCTGAGCCTAACCACCGACTTTGATTCTGTTAGCATCCAGCTTGGTCTGCCACCACCACTGTAAAAAGAGGCAAGCTGTAGAATTTAAGGAAAACCTCTCTGCCACAGCTTAAGCTGGTGCTTGCGAATATCATTCTAAAGTATCACACGTATTGCTGTTCTAGTAAAGTCTATTATACATTCAACTCAATGCCTAAGTCCCTACGGTGATCTATCACACTGTAGCTTTAGGGTCTGTTCTCCAACTGTCATACTGGAAGCTGTCTTTCTCCCCAGCGACTCTCCTCTATTACGCCAATTGCACCCCAGGGCCCCCACCTGTTTGTTGTCCCCTCCCTCTTCCCTCAATTTCTTCCATTTCTATCTTTCCTTGCCTCTGATAATAACGGGGCTTCCTTTTCGTCACCCTCAGCAGTCAATGAAAGCACGCTTTCCATGCAACTCTCAAAAACCGATCGGTCCCATCCTGGATCCCATAGCCTTGACGTCTGGAGTCCACTTGGCTTTACTGTGTCCCTGATGACCTTTCTGCTCTTCAGTTTTCTAACTCCACTGCTCAGGACCCTGAAGGTGTCCTCTGGCGAGTGTGAGGAGTGGACCCTAAACCTCAAGTCACTATTTTATAGTTACCCCCTCCCTACCAATAGATTCTTCTGTCCTTGCTAAACTTTCAAAGTACACTGCAGAATTGTCTAGCACTAGGTTAAATAGGTCCTACATCAGAACCTTCCAAGATTTTGGAAAAGACAAAATCTGCAGACCAAGAAAGTAAAATAAGGGCCACAATGAAAGCTGAAGTTTCTACTCATCTTACCATTAACACATATGTTAAAACTACATTCTTTTAGGCAACAAGGACTGGCATCTACTTTTTTTTTTAAATCTGAGACAGTGTGTCACTTGTCACTCAAGCTGGGCTTGAATTCACTACGTAATCCAGGCTGGCCTTGAATTCACGGCAATCCTCCTGCCTCAACCTCTCCAGTGCTGGGATCACAGGTGTGTACCATCACACCTGGTTATAAACTTATAGCTAAAAGTTAATAGAGATGCTACAACTTAGGCTGTTTTTCCTCTTTTAAAAATGTTTTTACCTTGCTTATTATCACTATGATTTTAAGAAGCATATAATTTAAAATAAAAATTCTTTCATCTATTAAGTCAAGTATTTCTACTATGTCATAGAAATCTTTTTAAAAGTATGCATTTGTAGCTGGATGTGGTGGTATATGGCTGTAGTCCTAGAACTCTGAGAGGCTAAACCAGGAGGACCACAAGTTGGAGTACATCTGAATATATGAGACTCTCAAAAAAAAAAAAAAAAGAGGCTGGGGATGTAGCTCAGTGTGAAAGCCCTGAGTTTAATCCCCAACACTGCCAGTGAGGAGGAGATACGTATTCTTGTGTTCCTCAAAAATATACTTTCACTTTTACTTATATCAAAGTAAAATAACAAATGCTGAAAAACATCCAAATTTGTTTTGTACAGAATCTGGTCCAAAAAAATCCAATGCTAAAGCCATACTGTAA
Organism: Capromys pilorides; assembly: GCA_004027915.1. Taxonomy (NCBI): domain Eukaryota; kingdom Metazoa; phylum Chordata; class Mammalia; order Rodentia; family Capromyidae; genus Capromys; species Capromys pilorides. The sequence goes on along the minus strand of PVKN010005446.1, from coordinate 2,034 downwards.
ATTTACATCACAATACAGAGCTAAAATGTACCCTAAAGGCACCCTAACCCCAGGCTCTGAATCTTTTTGCATACTTTTAACAAGCGTAAATTACTTGTAGTATTTGCATGTTTTCTTGGTGTGGAAGTATATTTGAGGTAGAGTAAAATGGAGTCAGGTGAAGATAACTGTGATTAATGAATGGAGAACGAAATTTCAAACTAGGCAACTAGATCCTTTCTCCATTCGCATAGTGCACACTGACGGGGCTCTTTAACTGTGGAAGCACGGCATTTCTAGGACCACTGCAAACACATGAGGTCACAGTGAAAGTTCAGAGTAACTTCTTAGAACACTAGTCCTTCAGGCTACCCAGGAGGTGTAGAAATGATTGCATGACAAAAATCATTTCTGTGTTATACATGGGCTTTTGCCTACAGTTACAGTAATGCTTCCCCGCTCTCTCTGTGCTGAGGCTCAAACCCAGGGCCTCACAAGTGCTGGGCGGGCACTGCACCACAGGCCCAAGGACCAGCCGAGAGAAACCACGCTTCCTGAGTGTCCAGCACTGGTCAGGTAACTAAGTCTTCCCTGACTAACGTTTAATCTTCCTAACAACCCTGTGAGTCAGATGCAATCATCACTGGTCCTATAGCGTGAGGCAGTTACTCAAGCTTATTTGAATACTGTCACAGGGACTCAAAATGCCAGATGTCAACTAGTACTCTTGAAACTTCAACGCCCAATGTACCATTTTTGAAAGTCCTCTAAGAATGAAAAATAAAAGTTTTTCACTTCAAATTCTTGTTCCTTGAATTTTTTTAGGTAACACTTGAACTTCATGCAAAAATCTAAAAAAACTGCAACCTTCGCAATAATTGGGTAATCTCCATGCTGTACCGCCTTGCACCTGTACAGGATGATACGCATGTCCCATCAGGTAAAATTGCATCTTCTGACAAGATTTTTTCTCACTCATAGTTCATTTGAAATGCATTCTAAAAATATCTGATAATCACAAGTTTTGACTTAAGTACTAGAACATTTCCTCATTACAATTATTTAATTTGCAGTAATCCCAAAAATGAATATATAAAACATCTGAAATGTGAAAAGCTAAGGATAAAACAAAATATTGTTTTAAAATTCTTTCTTTCTTTCTTTCTTTCTTTTTTTTTTTTTGGTATCAGTAATCAAACTCACAATGTTGCACTTGCCAGACTGGCACTGTGCAGCTGAGCTATATCCCCAGCCCAAATATCCTGTTTCAAAAGAACATAGTCAGTTAACTGGTATTCTACTGAAAGTATCTTAAACACAAACTTTCATTTTTCATTTAACAACACTAAAGAATGAGGTATATGAATGTTTTAATCACAGATTTTTACTGTATGCAATTAACTGTATTTCACAACTAGCATCTTACAAAAGACTGTACCATTAGGTCTGTAAAAAGTACTGAAGTTAAACAGAAAATTACATTACCACGAGAAACCACTAAATTTCACAATTGTCAGGGTCTACAGTTTTTTCTTCAAAAGTTATTATATCATTTATGCGATATTTTGCATCCAAGCTATGTTTTTAAGTTGCTTTACATTTTAGAAGTCTCCGCAGATGGATATATACTCAGCAAAGGGTTACACAGAGAGCAGGAGACCATAGAAGAATTTTAAAGTATTGTGTGGTTTCAAAGTTGGGATTTTTAAGTACGACATAAGATATTCTACTAGCTGTCAACAAAAATGCAAAATCTATAGTCATAAAAATATTTTATTGGTAGCTATACATAATAGTGAGTGGGGCTGTAAATGCATTCTCATTTCAGAATATGAATAAATGGATAAACTGGCAGTTGTGTCTGAAAATAGGGGAACTATCATTTTCCTAAGAATTGCTGTGTTCAATATGCAGCCAATTAAATTACTTTAGGGTTAGCTATTTCCCAGTTCTGTGCAACAGTTCTATTTCTGCTTTAGCTGTATTAAAACATCTAGGACCCTGGATAAGTTTGGGACAAGAAAACAGTGATAAAACTATCATTAAATTAAAGGT
>PVKN010005445.1:0-30690 GCA_004027915.1 Capromys pilorides | reverse complement strand
CTCATTGTCATTTTGAGGCAAAGTCTCACTATGCAGTTTGCACTGGGCTCGGGCTCACAGCGATCCTCCTCCTGCCTCAGCCTCCCAGGTGCTGGGAACACAGGCGTGCGCCACCATGCCAGGCAGGAGCAGAACCTTCAGACAGGGCATCGGTTCCAGAGCGGCGCTGGAGGGGCTCGCCTGGGCTAGGCCGGCGGCTCTGCCAGCCCTTTTTCATTCCTATTTTGAGACAAGGTCTCACCAAGTTGCTGTGTTGGGCCTGTGATCTCCGGCTCCGGCCTCTGCAGTGGTCTCACCAGTGTTCCAGATCGGATCTGGGATTTCTAAGCAACTGCAGCTCCCTGCTAGAACCATTGCCTGGTGGGACCCAGGCCCCGAGCTTCACCCCCAGAACAGCAAAAATAAAGGAAACGAGAAAGGGAGAAAAGAAATAATGATCACCAAGGAGGACTCTTGCCCCTGCCTGGTCTCGTAGAAAAGTCCACAGAGGAAGCCACTGGGCAGCCAGGGCTCTGGGGGCCGAGGTGAAGGGAGGAGGGGGCTGGGCCTCCCTGAGCAGGGGCACAGAGGCTGGGGTGGGGGGACAGGAGCAGTGTGAGAGAGGAGACCAGTGACGCTGGGGACTTGGACTTCCGGCGGGGACCGCTGGAGAGGAAGAGAGTGAGGCTCCGAGGTTGGTTGGCGCCCAGTCTCCGCCCTGTGCCCTTCCTCTCCTTCTGCCTGTCACCTTGGTCTCCCCCGGGGACCTGCTGCCTTGGATGGTGGCCGCTCCTGGCTCCGGAGGCCCAGACCTGTGCTGGGGCCGTGGCGCATGGGCAGGGTGTCCAGGCCTCGGGTTAGGTGACGGGCTCAGCCAGCGTGCTGCGTCCCGCCCTTGTTCTACCTTTGCAATGGGGGGTGGTGGTGTGAGACTTCCCAGCAGGGGAGTGGCGCCAGGCAGGTGTCCTGGGGGAGCTGTTTGCTTATTTACTTATTTATTTATTGAGACAGGGTCTCACTACACAGTTTGCAGTTCAGATGGCCCTGGGTGCACTTTGGGAGCCCCTAGCCTGGTCTAGAACTCTAGATCCTCCTGGCTCAGCCTCCTAAGCTCTGGGATTACAGGTGTGCGCCACTACGCCCCGTTCTGGGGCACACAGCGGGTGTCTGCATCTAGGGCCCGGACAGTGCGCCCAGAGATATAGGACTGAAACCACATAGTACGTGGGGCTGAGGATTGAACGCAGGTCCTTGTGCTTGCCAGGTAGGTACTTATGCCTCTGAGCTATGTCTCTGGCTCTCGGGAGAGCTGTTTAGTCCCGTACCCCTCTGCAGGCAGCCACCAGCACCCCTTCCATTCTCCCCGTGCCTGCCAGGCGTTGCTGGGTCCTGGGAGTTCCGGGTGTGCACGAGTTGCAGGCTTTCTGTCCGGCCCAGGCCTGCGAGAGGGAGGCCAGGCCCTCTGCTGTGCCGCCTCCAGGGAGGGAACAGGAGCAGCTGGCTTCAGGCAGGGCTCTGGCAGTGGCTGACCACGGGCTCTGCAGGGCTTCTGTCTTCCTGGATCCAGCCCTCCGGGGACTCTGTGACACGGTCCTGCCCCCTGCACACCCATCCAGCACACGCAGCGCTGGGCTCACTGGCCAGTCATCCCAGGACCCCCGAGCTTATGGCCAAGGCCACTGGGTCCTCCTTGGCGGTGACAGATGACCAGCCCAGTGGTCAGGTGCCCAGTAGCCTCCACGAAGCTGCTGCCGCGCTCCAGGCCTGGCACCCTCAGGTGTCAGCTTTCAGAAGTGACAGAGCTTGGCTCTCAACTTCCAGGTTCTCTGGGCCTCGAATCCGCGGCACAGTTTGCGGGAGGGAGGGTGGGAGAATGGAAGGAAGGAGGGTGTAGGCCTCATGTCTGTGTCCCCCAGGGAACCTGCCTCTCCAGGTCTTCAGGCCATATGCTCCTCGGCAGCTCAGGGCTTCAGTGACGGTGTGAACAGGTCGGAAGGGAGAGGGTATCTTAGGTTCAGGTCCCCACTCAGCCAACGTCACCTCCAGCGAGAGCGTGGTGTCTACCTTAGCACTGGGGACAGGGACAGGCCTATGCTCCAGGGACTCGCGCTGCAAACGGTGCGCCCTCGTGGCCGCTAGAGGGAGCCGGTGTCCTTGAGCGGTCTGCAGGGTGGCGCTCTCTAGGGACGCGAGAGTGGGGTGTGGGAGTGGGACTTGAAGGCGAGAATGAAGAGGGTCTGGGCCCCCAGAAGTCCCCTTAAATCACGTGCCCTTTAACCCGGGCTCTGCCCTCTCCCCCCAAGACACACGGCGGAAACAGCCGTGGGGTTCCAGCCCTAGGAAGTAGGCAGAATCAAAAGCAAAGGAAACCAGTGCAGAAATCAAAAACAAATCCGAACTTGGCTAACGCAGCCCCACGGCTGGGCATTTCCCGAGGCATGGCCGTGGGGGCTTGAGCCCACCGTTCCTGGCACTGCCCTGTCCCCTCACCCTTGGCCTCGCTGATTTCTGCAGGTGTGCGCCAGCTGGGCTCATTACACAGCTTCCTGCCCCTGCTTCCTCCCGGATTTGGGGGGCGGAGGGACACAGAGGCCACGCACCTGGAGGAGCAGGTGGGTGGTGGGTGGGTGACGCCCATGCGCTTGGCGTCACCGGCCCTCTGGCCTAGGGCACATTTCATTCCCAAGCATAGACTGGGTTTCCCACTCTTGACCAGGCCTCTCCAGCTGCACCCCGAGGTACCCCAGACCGGCTCTCCCCTCTACGTTCCACCCAGGCTTGAAGGCCAGGTGGCCACGTCCACCTCTCCTCTCACACTTCCCCTTCCCGTTGTCCCGCGGCCAAGGTCCAGGCAGGCCTCCCTAAAGCGTGGCCACCGTGCCGCCAGCCCGAGCCCAGCCCAGGCCTCCCGCCTCTCTTTCCGGAACCGGTTGGTCTCCCTGACTCCAGTCTGTCCTCTCTCTAATCTATTATCTCTGTCCCCGCTACCAGAGAGCTCTTTCTAAAGCACAAATCTGATTATGTTCATCTCTGCTCTAAAATCTTGGCTGTCGCCTGGTGGCCTCAAGATAAATCCCAAGCCCTAATGCGGCATCCGAGTCCATTCCCGGCGTGCCCGTTACTTCCTAGCATGCTCCGGGGACAGCCACACTGCTCCCCACCTCCCGCCCAGCCCCCAGCCCCCAGAGGTCTCACTGAGAAGATGTCGCATTCTCCACAAGGACTCTGGCCCTGTCTTCTGCTTGGCGAACTTGGAACTCCTCTCTGAAAACCGAACTCAGGGACAAACGATTATTTCCCACAAATCCTTCCATCCTCCCTACTTTTAATTTCCTGTGTCCCTCACAAGGTTCCCAGCGTGTCTCTTGCACGTCGCCTTTTAAATTCTGATTTTTATTAGCACTCAGTGCCACTCGCGGTGGTTACTGACCATGGGGAACTGGTTCATGCAGGCAACACATCTCAAATTTTTCCATCCCCTGCCCTCCCCTCTCCATCTTTTGGTGCCCTTCCCATTGGCAAAAGACCCTTGCATTTCTCGATACCCCGTCTGCTTCCTTGCTGGACCAGAGGCCCTGCTTCTCGTAGATCCACAGCTCCCCAGCGCTCCGCGTGCGGCGGGAGCGCGCTGCGCATGCTCAGGGCTGGCGTGCTCGCCTTGCGCGCTGGCCGGAAGTCGTTTTCTCTGATAGAGCCCGAAGCGGCAAGGGCACAAGAAGAAAGATAGGACGTGGGGTGGTGGAGGCATGGTTGGGGACAGGATGGGCTTGGACTTTGCGGACCAAGTAAAGAGTTCTGCTCAGTGGTTTACCGCCGCCACCCCCACCTCACCCCCCAAAGGACTGGACACAGTCCCTTGACACTGTTCCCTTTCCAACCCTTTGTTTTATCATGAGGCCGGGGTTTCTCTATACCGCCCAGGCTGCACTCAAACTTGGAATTCTCTTGCCTCAGCCTCCCAGCAGTGCTGTGATTATGGGTGTACCCCACCATGCCCATTTTATTTTTTTCTGCATGGGAGCTCAGGTACACAATGTCAGCTCCAAGGGTGACACAGGATCACCATCCTCATCATTGTCACTACCAAATGACTCTTCCTGCAGCCCCTCCCCCTCACAAGGAGCGCCCATCGGCATTCAGGACACGTGACTCTTCCACCCTCTGGACTTCACAGAAGAATCGGAGTTTCGTTCTCTGAGCCATCAGATGTCTTCCAAAGCTTTTATGTGAGGGAGTGACACCATTTGATTTCCACTTTATAAAGCCTGTTTTGTCTGCTCTGTGGAAAATGCCTTGGGGGGGACAAGAGTGGGGTGGGGAGACCAAAGAGAGGCAGCAGAAGGGAACAGGTGAGCCCAGGCTTTGGTTGGGGAGAGGAGAGGTTGGAGAGTTTTGGAGGAGAGACCAGAGTGGTAGTGTAGGAAATGTAGGATTGGGAGAGAAGATGATGTCAGCAAAGAAGGTTCCAGAAGTTCTCTGTGGAGGAGGTTTAGGTACAGCCATTTGGCTGGAAAGGGAGCTCCGAGCTTGACCCACAAGCTGGTTTATGGGGCCACACATGGCTCTTAGTTAAAGGGCAGATGAAGGGTCCTCTAGGGAGATGACAGAGGGAAGGGTTGGCCCCTGCCCAAGCCGATCCTTAACACCCGCAGAGACAGGCCCAGGGCCTTTGCGCGGCAGGCTCTGATGCCAACGGTGTGTGAACTTCGTCCAGGTCCCTGGTGCAGCCCCTTCGGTGCACCTCGAAGTGTCCTCGATGTCTCCGCTGCCTAGAAGGGTCCCTGATGGAGAGAAGAACGGAGGACTGAACAAGGGAGGCCGCCCTGGGGCACAGGGAAGAAGAAAACCAGCCGGCTTCATCCTGGGCTGGCAGAGGTCCGGGCCCGGGAGCTGGTTACTGGACCCCCAACCCTAACTCAGACCCCTCCCCCAGCTTGGCCAGCTGCTGGGGTGGGAAACTCAGAGGAAGGCGGCTGAGTGATTAAGAGCTCTGGTTGTCAGGGCTAGGGCCAAGGGGCACGCCCCCTGGGTGACATTTTCTCTAATTGTGTCCCCAGAACAAAAACGAGTCTTATTTGAGGAGCAGGAGGGGGGTGGGGCAGGGGGGCCAAAGTGGCCGAGTGGAATCGTGGCTCCAGGGAAGATGATTACTCATCAAAGGCCAGGGCAGCCCGCGTCTTTGTGTGCCCTCCGAGGCCTGCCCGTGCCTGGCCTTCGGCCTCAGCATGGACACCCTGCCCCTCTGATGACAGCCCGGAGAAGGGCCAGTGATCGTGTGTGGGCACAGGAGTGGGGGGGGACCAGGGTGGGCTCCAGTGTGGAGATGAGCCAGGAGAACGTGGCTGCAGGTGGTGGAGGGGAGGGGGGACACGGGCATGGGTCCCCGTCCCCAGAGACCAGGGCAGGGGCAGAGCCCCTAAGGTGTCAACTCAGCCCGGATGGAGAGTCCCGGAGGGGCTGGGAGCGGGGGGCCACTTCCTGCTACAACGGCTATTTTGGGGCCTGAATCAAATCAAATCCATCGCATTCCCCGAGCCCCCAGCAGCTGCGCAGAACAGCTGTCCAGGCTGAGGAGGGCGCGGGGCGGCGGGAGCTAAGCTTCCGCCCCCCCACTGATCTCCACAGGCTGCCCAGAGTGTGGGCTGTGGGGGAACAAGAAAGAGGGTGTGAAGGGGCTTGGGGCTCCAGTCAGAAACCGGCACCGTCTTGTGCCTTTGCTTCCCTGCGCTGTGCTACCGAGGGGCTGAGGCTGGCCTCTTTGGGCCACCCTTGGATGCTCCAGGAGCAGCTCCCGCGCCCTTCCTGGGTCCCCAACCAGGTGTCTCCCTGCACGAGCAGCGCCTCCTTCCCTGCCCCTCCCTTCTGGAAGCCCCCAAGTCTTCCGCGGCCCGATCCTTTCATGGACTCGTCCTGCACCTGAGCACACTGGCCTTGGGAGGCGCCAGAGGGCAGCCGCCTCCTCCAGGAGGCCTTCCTGGGGCAGGCCCCGAGGAGAAGCTTCTCTTTCTCCTCGGTCCACCCTGGCCCGAGGCCAGCCAGCAGCCACCAGTGTGACCAAAGCTAGAGATGCCCTGGGGCGGCCCTGTCCCTCAGGTCACACGTCCGTGACGGGGTTCCTCGTGCCCATGGTGTGCAGAAAGGGGCCCATTGTGCCGGGGGCATAGCTGAGGGGTGAGTTCACAGCCCGGAGTTGTCGACCCTGGGCTGGTCCTGGGCTTTCTGACCACAGCAGGGGGCATCAGGGAAAAGCCAGGGGGCCACTTGCGGGGGCGAGGGGCAGGCGGCACAAGGCACACACAGGCCCCAAAGCCCTACGAGGCTGCGGTCAGCACAAAGCGCCCCACGCCTTCACCCCACCCCAGGACAGCCCCCCGCCCCCCGCATTCCTGCGAGCAGATGAGCCCGGCTTTTGCTCCCCAGCCGGCGGGACCCGGGCAGCACCCCCCTCCCCCCGCCTTCCGGGGAGGCTCCGGACACCGAGCGGAAGCAGGGACGCGGCACCTGTCCTTCGGGGCCGGGCGCTCCCTGAGCCCCACCCACACTGGGCAGGGAGCCTGGCGTTTGGGGTGCTTTGATCTCCAGGGCGGAGCGGGGCCCTCGCTCGTGCTGGAGGCGCTGAGCTTGAGAGAGGTGCGGGGCCCGGTCCGCATTCCCCAGTCGCTTTCGGGCCGAGCGCTTCGTCTCCGCTGAGCCCCCCACCCCCATCCCCGGCTTTGTCCCTCGAGGCAGCTGGACGAGAGGCAACTGCAGGGCCGGCCTCACTAGCCACCGGCTGTGTGGGACTTGCTTTAGGCCTCACTCTACGCGGGGGGTCCCGCGCTCCCGCCAGGGCCGTTCGCGGGGCGCGCAGCACACGGATGTCCCCCGAGTTTCCTGAGCCCGGAGGCTCAGCCCCACCTGCTCCTCCCTTCCGCCCCAGGCTCAGGCCGGCTCAGTCTGCGGGGACGACTCTGGTCAGCCAGTGAAGCCCCCAATGTGCCACTCCCTGCATTGTGGGGTTCAGGGAGGGAGAGGGGGTAAAGGACACCAGACACCAGCAGCGTTGAGACGGGTGAGGGGAGGGGTGAGAGGGAGGGAGGGGAGGGACGGGCTGGAGCCCGGGGAGGCGATGGGGCGGGCGGGGAGCGGAGACAGCCGAGAACTGCTGAGCCAGGAGCCGGGAGGAAGGAAGCGCCGGCCCCCTCCCTGCCTCCAGCCTCTGCGCAGGCAAAGCTCCAGGCAAATGCGTCCCTTCGGGAGACCAGCGTGAGGCCCCAGAGCACACCACGTGCTGCTCAGCTCACCTGAGCCTGTGTGTCAAACGCCACCATCACCCCGTGCCACCACCACCCCGGGCCAGCCTTCGGGTAGTGCTGGAACGCAACAGGGGCGAGGTGTGTCCATGGCCCCGGGGGCTCAGGCCTTTTCCTCCGCGGGAGGTCCTCTGCCCTGGAGCGAAACTGCGCTGCGCACTAGGAGGCCCGGCCTCTCGGCGGAGACGCGGCTACCTGCCCCGCCTCGCTGCCGCTGCCCACTGTCTCTTTCATGTTGCTAATCGCAGGGGCCCGTCTAATTGATAATTAGCCTTGAGAGCCCAGCCTGCGCTTGGCTAATTGCTGTTTGTCTCACCCTCATCTCCGGCAGTCGGAGCTGGAGCCGGAGCCAGTGCCAGCCCAGCCGCCTGGGCTCTATCCGGGCCGCTGGCATCGGTGCCAGGCTCCCAGGCGGTTTCTGCAGCCCCACCCTGCTCTCTTTCAGAGGACCTTGGGGTACAGCCTCTCCCAGCAGCAGCGTCGGCCTTGCGGGTGGTCCTTCACAGTCCTGGGAAACCGCAGACTGGGCCCAGCTTTCATGCATATTCCACATCATTATAGAAAAAGAGGACCAGCTGGATGTGGTGGTACAGGCCCGTAGCCCTAGCCCCCCAGGAGGCTGAGGCAGGAGGATCTCAAGTTTGAGCCCAGCCTGGATGACACTATGGAACCCTGTCTCAAAATAAAGGATTCAAAAAGCATAAGAGATGCAGCTCAGGGCAAAGGCCCCGGGGCCAGTCAATCTCTACTGGAAAGGGAAAAAAAGAAGGAAGAAAGGAAGGAGAGACAAAGACGGCCACGAAGGAGCCACAGTCCCGGATGCCACCAATGATCTGGGAGGGCTCCAGGGATTAAGATTTAACCATCAGAAGGGGCTGGGGAGATAGTTCAGTGGCACAAGTGTCTGCCTGGCAAGTGGAAGGTCGTGAGTTCAAACCCCAGTCCCAAAAAAAAAGATTTAACCATCAGAGAAGGGACGTAGGATGGCAGGCAGAGGAAAAGCCCCGGGGAACTTGTAGGAGGCTCCCGGGCAGGGTGGGATGAAGGCTGCCAGGGGCCTGGCGGTGACTGGCACAGTGCGGCTGAGCATCTGGCTGGTGGGGAAGGACTCTGGCTGGGGACTGGAGGACCTGCCTTGGGGGCCAAGAAAGAAGGTTAGAGCCACGCACAGCTTTTGAGCTGTGGAGAGAGAAGCAGGAGAAAAATAGGAGCATTCCAGGGCCCTGGGAGGATGAGGGTGGGGAGGGAGGAAGGCGGGGCAGGACCACCACGTTGGAATCACCCCAGGACTTGGGGACTTATTATTCTCCCTTTTAAAAAAAAAAATACATTCTTACTGTATAGTAAATTCACTTATGTAAACCTAGGCTGGTCCCAAACTCAGGATGATCTTCCTGCCTCAGCCTCCTAAGTGCTGGGATGACAGGGGTGTGCCACCCCACTTGGCCTTAGGAACTTGGGAAGATAAGGCCACTGTCGCCAGAGCTGACCATATCTCAGTTCTGTTTCCTGTCATGATGTCTTTGGCTTCCTGTCAGCGAGCTGCTGTTAACGTCCTCCTTTCCAGGTAAGGAAACTGAGGTTTGAACAGATGAGCCTCAGGGCCAAGCCATGCTGCTGATACATGGCTGCGGTCCAACTGAGCTCTGAGCTCTGAGCCACTACCATCTGCAGGACTCCAGCTGCCTCACCCCTCCCGTGACCACCAAGGTGCTGGCCTAGAGTGTGTTTAATTGATTAATCAGACAGCACAAACCAGCCGGGTGTGGTGGTGCACACCTGTAATCCCAGCACTCCAGGGCTGAGGCAGGAGGATCGCTGAGTATTCAAGACCAGCCGGGGCTTAGCCAGAGTGAGTTCAAGGCCAGTGTGGAAGCTGTAGGGAGACCCTCTCTAGAACAAACAACAAGCACACTAACTCACCTGTCCCCTTTATATGGAACCTTTTCCCTCTTCAGCGCTGAGCCTTACCCATCCTGTTGTGTCCAGGGCGAAACTCAGCTCTTCCGGGAAGCCACCCTGGATTTCACGGGCCCCTGTCATGGCGCTGGAGCTCGGCTCTTCCATGGACCTGGCACTGTGCTCCTGGCAGCACTCAGGCACCGTCCACACTGCCGGGGGTGGCCAGTCTCCCGCTGGACGGCGGGCGAGTGCCCCGCACCTTCCGTCCATCTCCCAGCCGCCTGGCACAGTGCACTGTCCCAAGGGTGGGAGGGACTCCAGTGGCTCCCGGCTGTCCCTCAGACCCAAGCTGACCGTGGAAGCAGAGGGACGCAGCTCCCAGATCCTCCTGGCGCAGAAGTGTCCCAGACAGGGCCTCCCCGGAAGTCTGCTTTGAAAAGACCCGCATGTGGAAAGAGGAGCCAGTCCTGGTGCTTTTATCAAAACCATCAGTGACATCTTGTGTTTGCCTTTCGGGCCTTTCTTTCCTCCAGCAGCCCTGGCCTGGTGCCCCACACATAATCAGCACCAGAATGTTCCACGTGGTGGGGGTGGGAGCCGCAGAGAGGGGCGGGTGGGCAGATGGCCCCCTGTCCTTTGCCCCAAGGGGGTCCAGACCCAGCACTCTCAGAGCAGGAATGGGAGCCCCTGGGGGTCATGGATGCGCCTGACTGGGCTGACCTGCGCCCCCCCCCCCCCAGCAGGCGCGGGGACCCTCAAACAGTAAAGGTGGCACCGCCTGCCTCAGTCTTCCCCATGGGTGTCCTGCTGTCCCACTTGTGTGGTCACCGGAGGCAAGGGCTCGGCAGCTCATCCGCCTTAATACCTGGGTAGGTCCAAGGAGGTCGCCCAGCACCTCTGTGCCTCCCGTCCTCCTCGCCAGTGATAAACCGAGAGAGGCCACCACAGTGTGGATGGGGACCGCAGCAAAGCCACAGTGCCCCAGCCCGCCCCTCGGCAGGACTCCGCAAGCTGAACTTGTTTCATTTTAACCATCTGCTGCTGGGGTGAACTTAGGGCCTTTGCACTGAGCTACATTCCCCGACCTTTAAAAAAATTTTTTTGATTGGGTTTGGGAGTGCAAATCCCAGCCCTCAGGAGGCTGAGGCAAGAAGATCTCTATAAGTTCAAGGCCAGCCTGGGACTACATAGTAAATTCAAGGCCAGTCTAAACTATGCAGTGAGATCTTTAAAAACTTTTTTTAAAAAACTTTGAGACGAAAACTCAAGTTGGGCTGGAATTATAGCTTAGTGGAATAAGTGCCTGTCTAGCAAGCACAAGGTGCTGAGTTGAAACCCCACTACTGAAAAAGAGAAAGAAAGAAAGAAAGAAAGAAAAAAGAAAAGAGAAATTCCCTATGTCACTAACTTGTCCAAACTGGGCTTCGACTTGCAAGCCTCCTGCCTCAGCCTCCCCCAGTGCTGAGATTACACTGGCTCACCCGCCTCCTATCCAGCAGGGCTCAGAGCACAAAGCTCTCTGCCCCCAGTGATTCGGTCTCTTCTGGCACTTGGGGAGCTCCAACAGTTGCTGCAAACTGAGCCACATGAGGGGCCCAGGCTGTCCCGATCCCATGTCCCGTCGTTCAGTCGTGGGAGGTCCCGTTACTGTTCCTAACACAGAAAGGGAGGCTACAGTGACTAAGCAGTGCTCTGTGGTGGCACAGGTGGGCGTGGTCATCTGCCCTCCGGTGTCACAGGCCGCAGGTAGCAGAGCCAGGCCTGAGCAGTCTGCCCACCAAAACTCACTTCCCTAAGAGCGGAGGCCTGGGTGTGGCACCCAGGTCCCCGTGCCAGGCAAGGGCAGCAGGATCCGTTTGGTGCCGGGCTCTTAACGGGATCTTCATGTGAAGGCGGTGAGTGGGCGGGAGGGTGACTGGTGGCCGTGAAGGAAGGATGGATGTGTGGAGAAGGAGGTCACCGTGGGGGACGTCTGTGGAGGAGTGTGTCACGGGATCAATCTAGTTGTCCGCCAGAACCTCTGCGGTCCCAGGCAGGGCTTTTGGAAGGCTTAGACGGTGACCTGAGACCCGGCTCGGAAGGAAGCCTCGCTGTCCAGCAGGACTTTGCTTTGGTCTTCTAGGTTGCTGAGAGTCCGATGACCTGGGGCTGGGTCAGGCTGACCAACGGCTGCCCGCAGCACATGGGTCTTCAAAGACCAGAACCCTGTCCCAGAGCCTCTGCCCGCCGGGCCTGGGAGGCCCAGGAAGCTCTACAACGGCTGGTGCTGGCAAGGGAGCAGCTCTCAGGCTTCAGCCTGTGCGGGCCCCTGGGGAGCGCATCAGAGAGCGGGCTCTGACTCAGCAAGCTGCGCTCTGCCCTCGCCCGTGAGGCCCAGGCTGCTGGTCCAGGACCCCACTTCAGTGGTGAGGATCAAGGATCTCCAACTGGGGTTCACTGGCCAGACTGCACATTTATGTCCCCCAGGGAGATTTTATAAAGAAAAGAAAAGAAGATGCCAGACCTCAGCCCAGACCATATATCAGAACCTCAAGTCTGGTGTCTGTAGCTTGCAGGGTCCCCGTGGCGACAGGGCCGCGGCAGCAGGGATGCGACGGGGAAGGTCCAGCTGTGCCGTGGAGGCTGGGGCAGCGGCTCTGAGCTCCCTTCCTGACTGAGGAGCTAAAATAGTGGACAGTTCCCACGGAGACCTGGCCCCTGCCCTGCGCATGGCACTCCCGGTAACCCCAGAAGGGCAACCAGGGGTGCCCGTATCAGGAAGGGGATAGGGCAGGAAGGGCAGCCCCCTCGCTGCTCCGTCTCCACCAGCCCCTCGGAAGTGGCTTTGTCCAGTGTCTAAGGCCCTGGGCTAAATATAGCCCGGGCTGGGGGCTGAATCCAGGCCATTGAGCCGCCTGCCTGCTTCTGCCCTGGCCCTGGAATGCAGGGAGGCTGCAGAAAAGGAGGCTGGGGGTGAAGGGGACAAGGCTAGGGAGGGGGCGATTCACCCAGCCAGCTGGAAGGGGAAATCCATGAGAGCTCATCTTTAAAAATTGGGTGCTATGTGGGGGAAAAGAGAGATTCCTTGTCTTGTGCTGTGCACAATTCATAATTTGAAGTCCTAACCCCCAGGGTGGCTGTATTTGGCACTGAGGCCTCTAAGAGGGCGAAGTTAAATATGGTCATAAGGGTGAGCCGACCCCATAAAATTATTCATCTTGTAAGGAGAGGAATGCACTCGGGAGGCTGAGGCAGGAGGATAGCTGCGCAAGTTCAAGACCAGCCTGGGGTAATAGTGACATCAAAGCCAGCCTGAACTACATAGTGAGACCCTATCTCACCCCACCCCCAAGAAAAAGAAGAAAAGGAACCAGGAAGTGTTCCCCAGTCCCCTGGCCTCCTGTGTACCCCTCCCCATCTCAGTGTGTGACAAGGCCAGGCCAGGCAGGGACCAAGCCAGAGTATGGCATCGGCTTCACCAAAGCCTACACTTGCTGGTGCCTGGGTCTTGGACTTGCGGCCTCGAGGACTGGAAGAACATAGGTTTGCGATGTTCGCGCCACCTGTGTAAGGTGTTAGGTTGTGGGGGGCCTCGCTGGGAACCTTGAAAGCAGTTTGCCCTTCTCCCAACATCCGCTTCCACCTAGGGTGGTTCCTCCCGGAACCCACCACTTCCAGAAACCAAAGGGGAATCCTCCCAGGGTTAATTTCTCGCACCAGCGTCACGGGCCACAGGGTACCTAGATATTTGGCCCAAGCATTACTGTGGGGCAAGAGTCGCATTTGAGTATGGTGACCGCCCACTCCCACTCCTTGGTCAGGAACTCACAGATCTGTGTCCTGGCTCCAGAGCCCCCAGGAGCCATACCCCTGGCTTTCCTTGCAGCAGAAGGTGGGGTTTCTCCACTACTTCGTGAGCCGCTGCCTCAGGACAGAGCTCCTTCTCTGAGAACGCGGCTGATCCACCTTCTCTTCTGAACCCCGTGCTGTCCGTCTTGGCCCAGTGCACTCTGGGAAGTTCTTGACACCTAGGCAACATCTCTATAGCCATAACTAGGTTCCTGGGCACGGGGAACATGAGCTCCACCGCAGTCTCTAAAAATGTATCTCTTTGTTCTGAGGGATCAGAGATACAAAGGGAGGAGAGGGGCACACAGCAGAGACTGGGTCAGACCTGACCCTGGTCTCTTGTGTGTGCACGCACATGCACGCGCACACACACACACACTCATGCGGAGCATCCTGCATACAGCATCCTGGGTACACTGCTTGCTGTGGCACCAAGCCCCACCCGGAGGAATGCGGGCGCTGTGGCTCATCCCGCCTGGCCTGTTTAAGCGGTGAGTGCGCAAGCTGGAGAGGCCGGAGGCACATTAAGGATTAACTTCCTGGCTGCAGCCAGCCTGGCTCAGCCTTCCTGTCAGAGGATTCTGTGGGCAGCCTCCACCCAGAGACACAGCTCTGCAAAACCGCAGCCCCCTCGCAGGCCCAGGCCCCCACCAAGCCCCCTGGGCGCCCGGGCAGGAGTTGCTCCTGCCCCTCCTGCCTAGGTCCCTGCATGGCAAGGTCTGGGAGCTGGGGCACTGAGGGGTTTCAGGTTGGGGGAGGTGTGGGAGCTCTCAGCTCCGTGGCTGCCGGGTTGGTTACCGAGGCCTGAGCCCTGACTGGAGGGGTTATTACCTTGGGCGTATGGACCACACGCTCCTTCCCCTGCCCAGATTTGCAGTTTGGAGGACTTCCAAACCCTCACCATGAGGACCACAGTGGACAGCCCCACCTTGGGCTAGAACAGGTGCAGCAGGGGCTAGACAGCTCCCAGATGCGAGGAGGCAGGTACAGTTACAAGGTCAAAGGTGGCGTCCCTGCGGTCACCAGGAGAGCCCTCAGCGGCAGGAACTCTGCCTTCTGCCTCACAGAGGTGAGGCCCCCCTGCTTTCCAAATGCTGCATCCCATGCCATGCGCCAGAGGCCTGGGACATGAGACCACAGCTCCCTTCCACCCCCAACTGACAGCGAACCTTCCAGGCCACCCTGGGCCCCCTGTTGCCCAGATGGGGGCCGCCTGTGTCCGGGACCCCTCCGGCTGGGGCCTGGGTGCTGCCTTCCTCACCGCACCCCTTTTCTGCTGCACCACTGTGGGTCTCAGGCCAGCAGGCCAGGAGAGCAGCCCCGATGGGCTGCTGAGCGCGGCGGGGAGGGGGGCCATTAGGGAGCTGAGCTGCTGCAGGCCGGGAGGAGGCTAATCGATGGGCTCATGTTATATTTATCAGCCACAGTACTTAGGCGCTGCCCTGAGCAGGACTAATGGCTTCCCCATTGGAGACGCCATTACAGGAAGTGGAGTGGGGGGCAGGGCGGGGAGATGGGGACCTGGCAAGGTCTCCTCCTGGCACTATCTCCCACCCCCAAACCCCTAGCACCTGGCTGCTGTCCCGCGGGCTGCTGGGATCAGACGTGGCAATCACAGTGTACGCTTCATTCCTTTCCCTTCTTCCCCACTGTCTGGCTGGGAAGAACACCCAGAATCCCCAGCCAGTCACCTCTGTTGCCCAGTCTGTCTCCCCTTCGGTGCTGCCTTTTCCTTTACCTTTTCTGGATTTCTTCATGGAAGCCACACCCTCTCCACCCGCCCACTGTTTGAATGACAGCCGTGTGGGCCAACCAAGTGACTCAGCTTTTCCTAGGGTGGAATCCATGGTTGCCATGGTGATCTTTCAGGGTGGGAGTGGGGGGGACGTCTAACTGCCGTAACTGCCCATTGATTTAGGAAAATTAGTCCCCCCCCTTCTTTGACCCCACCAGGGCTATTCTCAGTTCACACAACATCCCCCTAAGATGGGGTGGGGCCTGGTCCAGAATGAATGGAAGAGGGCTGGAGGCCAGGGAAGGGACAGAAGTGCCCAAAGTCTAGAGCCCACATTTAGATACTGCCCGGGTCAGACAAAGTCCTGTCCCTGGCTCATGGCCTCTGGATGACACCACTGTCCTCTTTGGCCAGCTCATCCTAGTTAGCTCCTCTCCAAAGATAGCCCTGCACTAGCTACAGTTCCCTGCCGTCCTTCCCGCCCTGCCAGGTGCCATGATGTCCCTCCAGGTGGCCGTGGATCTCCTAGTCCTGCTCCACTCTGCGACACCTGCTGCCCTAGAACGTTTGTGCAGACTGCTAGAGCCCAGCAATGGAAGAGGAGGAGACAGAGGATGACTACATCCGGGGGTCCTGATGCCCAGGCCAGGCACCTGGCACCTCAGTGACACCGCCTCGTACCTTGCATTTCGATAACATGGCTCTGGCCCGGCCCGTCTGAGGAGGCCCTTTTGTCGCAGCCGCACCACAGGGCTCTGCCCAGGCCTCTGGCTCAGCTGCTCTGCCAGGCCGCACTTCCTGCGGCGGCCCAGGCCCTCCAGCAGAGCAATGTGTCCCCAAGGGGCAGAAGACTGAGCTCAGCTGATCCATCCCTTATTTTTTCACTGTCACTTCGTACGTTAGAAGCCTGCTATGTGTCTCACTCAGTACCTTTCCCTGAGGACACAGGAAGCGATCTAGGTGTTCACCCACTTGGTGTGAACAGCGGCAAGCAGTGTGCACTGATGCAAAAGTGGCGCGGCGGGCTTTGCACCTGCCTTTATGCTGGTTTTGCATATTTTTACCTGAGCATCACAGAGGGTCCATTAGACCCACACCGCTAAAAGGGTTTTGTTCCGTTTTTTTTTTTTAAGTTTTGTTTTGATTTTTCTGGTAGAAGTAGTTCAATTCAATACAGTGGCACATGAAAAACCAGATTCCCAAATTTTGGAAGCGCTCCAAAGTGAATCATTGGAGGCCCAGCGTGGTGCTGTGTGCCTATAATCCCAGCACTTGGGAGGCTGAGGCAGGAGGATTGTTGCAAGTTCAGGCGAGACCAGACTAGGCTATAAAGTGAGCTCGAGGCCAGCCTGAACTACATAGTGAGACCTTGTCTCAAAAAAACAAAGAAAAGAAAAAAAACATGAGTCATGAGGTTACTCATGCATGGATGAGACCATTATGGTAAGATACATGCTCTTGTAACAGACGCGTGGTGGGTGGGTGGGTGGCGATGACGGTGATGACGTTGACGCTGGCCATGTGAGCTGAAGTTCCTGTGACAGGGAAATCGAGCAAGAACTGGCTGATACAGACAGAGGCAATGCAGGCTCAGAGGGCAGAGTAAACAGCAATGTGAGTGCATATTTGAATAGTCGAAATGCTGCAGAACAGCCACCCAGTGTTCGAACAGCCCAATGTTCGACCGCCGCCACTGACACTGAATGTGGGAAATTGTAACACACAAAGCGCCATGAGGTGAGAGGTTCTGCACGCACCAAGAGCCGCGCTCAGAAATACGTTAGGAACCTCACCAGCTGCTGAAAGCGTTGGTAGGCCTGCAGGGCTTAGCATGGATTTCTCACAGTGATAGCAGGAATGTATGAGACTTATGGAAAAGCAGTGGGTCCAGATATGGCATAGGGTGCATGCCCTTGTGGTTGTGAAGACTTACTATGCTTTCGACTTAGATATTTATCCTGGAACTCGGACATCAGTAAGTCTTTATCAGTATAGTAAGAAACCCAATGATGTGGTGAACAGACATGTTCAGGGGGTGGGGACAGGGTCTCACTATGTAATACAGGACCAGAGTGACAGCTCAGTGGACCAGGTAGACAGCTTGGTAGAAAGGCTGTGGAGATAGCTCAGTAGAATAAGTGCCTGCCTGGCAACACAACGTCCTGAGTTCAATCCCTGGTACTGGAAAGACAAAATGAAACAACAAAAAACTGTGGTATACTGAAGTGCTGGGTTTATTGTATGCGCCACCACACCTGGCTGTGAACAGACTCGTGGCTCCCGTCACCCCAAATCCCCTGAAGGTGACCCTGGACAACTGGCTTTCCGGTTTCCAATCAGTGTTACATTTGGTAACAGAGCACAAGCTGTTTAGCACAGGAACTGTACCCTGGAACAAAACAAATTCAAATTGCAATTTCAAAACAGAGAACTGTACAAAACAACATTTGGGTTTGAGAAAGCGGTAACACTGGCCTGGTACAGAGCAAAGAAAAGCAAACTGGCCCTGCTGTCCACATTTCACCAGGATGGAAGCGTTGGTAGGGAGACCTCAGTGAGCCAGCAGCCGGGTGGAAACCGTAAAGCGGCCTGGGTGCTGTTGACGAGTTATGCGGCAGCTACGACGGCGCTTGAAGCCCAACGCATCGGCCTGCGGTTGGCTTTTACTCCACGCTAAACATGTGTGCAGTAAACAGTTCGCTAGTTTACAAAGAAAACAAGTCTAAAATATCACAGAGAAATTTTCTTAGAACGTAATGACTGCAGCTCATAAAAGATCGTTTATAGCAGAGGAAAGACTACAGGTTTCTGCTCAGGGAACTAAAAAAAAAGTAAAATGGCGGAGCACTCTGGTGAGCGGACGGGTGGGCGGGCAGGCGCGGCAGCCGGAGACCTGCTGCGACAAGAGGACAGGGAGAGCCCGCTGTGGCCCGGAGGGACAGGAGAGCGAGTCTGTGCCCCCTGGTGTCAGCGACACTCGCACGTGGAGCGCACAGCTGTCATGCGCGAGGGCGGCGTGGGGCGGGGGGGCCGGGGGCGCCACGCTGGTTTCTGCGGCGACTCGCGTTTGCGTTTGCGTTTGCGCTTGCGTTGTAGCTCGCACGGGTTCTTCTTCCTGGTGCACCTGTTAGGTTCTGTGAGCAGCTGACGTGACGGCGTTGATGTCCGTGCGGAGCGCTCGAGCCACACTGGACACGGGGCGTGTTTTACTGAGATCTTTAGAATTTTATTTTATTTTATTATTTTTTTAACTTTATGTATTTATGTTATGGCCAGTTCAGCCTGCCCTGGGGGTGGGGATGGCACAGCATGTGGTGCCGGGGATCGAACTGTGGTCCCTGCAGTTGCCTAAGCTTGCCTAAGCAGGTGTTGTAGACCACTGAGCCATCTCGCCCGCCCTTATTGAGATCTTAATTCCCTGCGAAGTGCACACTGCACAACGTCCTAGGAAGTTGCTGAGAAACAGGAAGAGAGGGGACAGGGCTGGCCTGCCACACCAGAAAGGAAAGCTACGCGCGTGCGAGCTGCCAGTGTCAGCAAGACCTGAGCCCGGAGCATGCAGTTGTCAGGCGTGAAGAGTGCCTCGTGTGGTGGTTGAAGCAAAGCTTTGTGTGTGTGTGTGTGTGGGACCGGGGTTCCAACTCACAACACTGCACTTGCCAGGCAGGCACTTGTGCCACGGAGCTATCTCCCCAGCCCCCGCAAAGCTTATTTTTGTGGTAGAGTTATGTTGGTATTTTCATTATAGTTCATATTGGAAGCTATTTCTAATGTCATCTTTTAGGTTTTGTAAAGAAGCACACAGCTCATGTGAAAATGTTGGTGTCTGTTCTAAATGCACAATACATATTAAGAATGTAGGGCTGGGGAGATAGCTCGGCAGTTTAAGCATCTGCCTGGCAAGCACAAAGACTCCAATGCTGTGTGGGCCCCAGGAAGGCCATGCGGGGGCGGGGCTGTGCCAGGGATTGAACCCGAGTCCCTGTGCTTGCTTAAGCAGGCACTTAGTCTGCTGAGCTCTCTCGCTGGCCCTCTGATATTCTTTTTTAGCCTTTGTACACCAAATACAGGTTGATGTTGAAAATTGTGACATTTCCTTTATAAATAATAAATATTAAAACCGCAATACCTTATTTTTGTGATTTTTTTTCTGTTAAGTCATTATTTAATATAGTAAAACCCATGAAATCAAGTTAATAATTCATCAATGGAAATATTCTGAGGAATAGACCCACATTTATGTGCCTTGTTATGGTAGGCCTGCCTTGTCACTTATCTTGATGACAAAAGCAGTCTTATCTGGCCATCATGGTGGGAGTCACCTAAGTCTCCCAAAGGTCCCTGGGTTTCAAGTTTGGGGAACAACTGTGCCCCTTGATTTTTCTCAGACCCCTTGGTTTTTCCTCAGTTTTTGTAGGCCCAGCTACACCTGGGCCTAGAGCTCCTGTGAGAGCTGCTCACCCACATAACTGGCGACTTTGTCCCAGTGTCCCCTGGCCCCTCTGCCCCTATCTCTGCCATCCTCACCTAACGGCCAGCCTCCTCCATGTGACACTGGGGATGTCCCGAGTGGGAGGAGGGACAGAGGAGTGGGAAGGCAGCTTGGGCTCAGCCTCGGTGTCTCCCTGGCTCAGGGACAAAGAGAGTGACCTCACCCTTTGGGCATCCTCTGCTGGACAAAGGAGTGATTGTTGTCCGGCCTGGAAGCGGGAGGCAGAGGATGACACTCCAGTCCCTGGGCCAGCTTTGGAGAGCCTGCTGTCCTGGCCGAGGCCACGCCATCATGGCGAGGGCGCAGGCGTCGAGAGGCCTGGCTGGGGGAGGCTGCCCCAATTCCCACGCAGGCAGAAACCTGGGGTACCTGTTCAGAGCCCCTGCGGAGTGATCTCAGCCCTCGCACGTGATGCTCGCTGTTCCCAAGGCAGACCAGACAGTTTGCTTTCTGATTTACTCCCCCCCACCATTGCCTCTGAGTTGTTTGGGGTTTTTGGAGGGTGGGGCGGGTCTCTCATTCCCTGGAAGGACAATGGATTCTAATTTTCCTTTTACAGTAAATTGGAACAAAATCTTCCTAGCAGTCTGATCAGTACAGTAAAGAACATCGACCCTCCTTTGATTGAGGGGAGGGGACAGAGACTTCCTGGAGCCCCTTGACTCAACCAACCCCATCCAGGCCCCTTGCGTAGCTTCTTCTGGGGTGGGAGCAGGCGTAGTCCTCTCTGCCCTCCTCAGCCACACCCTTGCCTGTAGATTCTCTCTCTGCTATCTCTGCCAGAAAATAACCACATCTGCCCACATGGGCGAACCTTCCTCCTCCAGGAAGCCCTCCTGACCTCCCCTGTGTGTCCCTATCCCCAGCTAAGGTTCAGAGCTCCCGCAGCTTTGGGAAAGGACCTCTGTGTGTTCTTGTCTTCACCTTATCTCCTAGAAGCTCCTTGAATATAAGGGTCCCTGTTATTTTCTCTCTCTCTCTTTCTTTCTTTCTTTCTTTCTTTCTTTCTTTCTTTCTTTCTTTCTTTCTTGGTGGAACCAGGGATTGAACTCAGGCCCTTGCGCTTGCCAGGCAAGCACTTAATCCACTGAGCTATCTTCCCAGCCCCGGGTCCCTGTTATTTTATCCCAAGCCCTGCAAGCTCTCTGGACCATCCCGCTGGCCCCAACACACAACCACACACACACACACACACACACACACACACACAGACACACACACGCCTGACACAGATGTCTTCCCCCACCCTCTCCCAGAGGCCCTCCATGGGGGGATGGGCTGGAGGACGTGTGAGTTGGGGGCGGGGCTTCCCTCCAGATGTTGTTGGAAATCCTCTGCAAGCCCCCTCCCACTTCCCCCGCTCCATTTCCCCTAAACATTTACTGATTTTATTTACATTCCTTGCCCGAGGTGCCCGGCCCCTGTCAGGTCCCATTTGCTTGCCCCAATTCCCTCCTGCCAGCTGTGTCCTCCGCCCGCACATCTGGAGTCAGGACTCTCGTGCGGCTGGCAGCAGCCTCCCCCGGCCTGAGGGGTGTGCGGGGCGCTGAGGCCAGAGGGCTGGTGGCCCTGGCAGGGCTGGGCAGGGGGCCACAACAACAGGGCAGCTGCCCCCACATCCGCGCGCGCCCCGATCTGGGATCGCTTCGGCCCGCTTTGCTGAATGGGGACTTCTGGAAGCGCCTGATGTATGCCAGATGCCAGGAGCACCCGGAGGAGGGGAGGAGGGCCAGCGGGGCAGAGGCGACATGGCGGAGACGCTTTTCCTGCAGAGCAGCCCGCTCGGGACCTCCCCACCCCCACCCCCACCCCCAGGGATCCAGAGAAGGCTTCCCCGTCCCACCCCTGGGCTCCCAGGCCCCATCACCTACTACCCCTCTGCCAAGGCGCAACCGCTCTCCACCCAGCGCCTCCTGCGGGAGGCCAGGTACTGTCCCAGGTGCTGACGCCAGCGCTGTGGCTCAGGCCACAGCAGGCGCCGGCCCCGCTTTCTCCGAGGAGCCACTGCGTGGAGGCTGGGTGAGTTCAAGGCTTGCAGGTGCTGGGGGCGGAAAGGCAGGCAGTGGGGTGGGGAGGGGCTGCACGTTTATTTTTTGACGCAGGATTTTACTATGTAGCCCAGGCCGGATTTGGATTCACAGCGATCCTCTTGTCTCAGCCTCTTCAGGCTGGGATGAAAGTTGTCCGTCACACTTGACCTGGGCCTTGGCTTGGAGCAACGGCGTCAGGGTTGCTTCCTGGTGCAAAGCCTTCTTCCCTCTTCCTGCTGCACATCCGGTTCCACCCTCCAGGCAGGGGCCAAAGCATCTCTGCTCTCTGCTCTGGGTTAGACAGGGTTTGGGAGTGTGGGGGGGAAGGGGGTGGGGGAGGGGGGATGGGAAGGGTGAGAGTGGAGTGTGGGCGTGCGTTTCAAAGGGGCAGCAAGCTCTGGGCTCCCAGGCCAGGAGCCCTGGCAGGGAACAGCTGCAGGGCCACTGTGTCGGATTGAGACAGGGTCTTGCCATGCAGCCCAGACTGGCCTTGAACACGGGCGATCCTCCTGCCTCAGCCTCCCGAGGGCTGAGATTATACGTGTGCAGCTCGCCACCACACCTGGTGCCAACTCTGATTTCAGATAGTGACTAGGTGCTGGCTACAGCATACAGGTGGTGGCACCCCCTGCCAGGACCACAGCTGCTCTGACCTGCGGGCCCTCAGAGTGAACCATTTTCCCACTGCAGTGAGCGGAGGCTGAGTTCCTGGTCCCTCTTGGGGCCTCACCGGGAGACTTCTGCCAAGTGCCTCACCTGTCCAGACCTGACTCATTCAAACAAGGACTGAATGAGCTGACGCCAGAAACGACTCCCCTGGGCACAGAGGGTGAAAGCCAGCTTGGCTTCTACCCTGTGCAAGGACGGCCACACAAACGTAGGGATAATCACAACCGCAGTCAGTGCAAAGAAACTAACAGCGCCCTGAGACCACCCCGGAGGAGCCCGGGTGACATCGAGGATAGAAGGATGGGCCAAGAAGCAGAAATGAACGTGCAAGGGCCCTGTGGCCAGAAGCCACCACAGCTGGAGGCAGACAAGGCTGGGCGCAGACAGCAAGGGGATGAGTGCAGAGAGAGGTGGGCGGGGGCTGCCCAGCCGTGCTGAAGGCGGGTCTAGGCTGGGCATGGTGGCACAGGCCTGTAATCCCAGCACTCTGGGAAGCTGAGGCAGGAGGATCGCCACGAGTTCAAGGCCAGCCTGGGCTATACAGTGTAATGCTGTCTCAAAACAAAACGATAAACAGACAAAGAAAAGCAGAGGCTGCAGGTCAGGGTAAGGATGGCAGAGGTGGGAACCTGCTGGGAGGCTCCCATAGTGGCACAGGTGGGAGGTGACAGTGGCTGTAAGCAGGAGGGGCAGGGGATGCGCTCACTGGAGACCGTGGATGCCTGCTGCAGCCTCTCACCTGTAGGGAGGAAGTGGCAGCTGCTGTCTTGGGCCCTGGATGGGTGGATGGATGAATGGATGAATGAATGAATGGATGACTAGATGAATGAATGAATGGATGACTAGATGAATGAATGAATGGATGACTAGATGAATGAATGAATGGATGAATAGATGAATGAATGGATGGATGGATGGATGGATGAATGAATGAATGAATGAATGAATGAATGAATGAATGAATGAATGATGGCCTGGCTCCTCCTGGGCCCGCCCTGGAAGGCATTGCAGGGAGCCCAGGCAGGTAGCTGGGCTTTGATTGGCCTCAGTCTTCAGAGTGCTACAGAAGCTGCTTGGAGCATGGTTTGGCCCTGACTATGTTGAGACAGCACTGGTTTGTTGCTAGGACCTGGAAAGGGATGGGAGAGGAGCCGGAGCCCATGCGAGGGAGGGGGAGGCAGAGAGGCTGTAACTGCCTCCCCAGCAGGGCAGCTGCCCAGGGCTGGTGCTGGACCAGGAGGCAGAGGCAGGGGGGACTGGGGAGGAGGGCAGAGTTTCAGAGCCCAGCCCGAGGCTGTGGTGGGAGCCCATCATGCTCTGCCACCTCTGCCATCACCAGAGAGCCCACGTGGGACAGCGAGATGCAGAGGGACACAGTGGTCAGACTTCCAGGCAGTGCAAGGGCAAGGGGGGCTGAGGAGTCTTCCAGGGAAAAGAGGAGTTCCCGACAGCACCGGGGGTGCTGGATTCTCCACCTTGGAGGGTCTGCAGCCCTGCTCTGACCCGATCCTCCCCCCACCATGAACACCCCACAGGGAGCTCCCAGGGGCTGGTGGCATAGGCTTTGCTGGACTCAGACTCAGGGGCTGAGCATTACCCCACCCAGAGGTCCTTGGGGGGACAGCCTCAGCCCTGCAGGCTGTGCCAGTTCAAGGGCATGAGAACCGGAGGTGGAGGGGTCAAACGCTCGCTGGGGACACCGGCTGCTCCCTGTGACCTGTGCCAGCTGGGGTGCAGAGAGGAGAGCTCTGGGTCCCCGTTCCACTCTCCACTCGGTCTTCCCAACCTCTGGCTCTGCCCCCAGCGCAGTCCCTCCTGTCTTATGAGACTGTCACCAGAACAACCGCCCACGATGGGGCAAGGGTGCTTTGTAGCTGCCGCACCAAGGGCCTGCGCCCGGCGGTGCCTGGCCCCCTCGGAGTGGCTGCTCAGTATTAATGGATGAACAGATGAATGAGTCAATGATGACGTTGAGCCCTACTCCGGGGGACTCCTGGAACTTTAGAGATGATGAGACAGGGCAGCAAACCAAACTGACTTTGGGGGCAACAAGAGCTCCGTTTGAATCCCCGTTCCACCATTAGCCCTGAAGGTCGCTGTTATTTCAAAAGAGAAAGAGGCTGGGGAAAAGGCACAACTTACCAGGGCCTGATGCAGCCGGACAGAGGAGGGATCAGGACAGGAATGCCAGACTCTGTCCCCAAAGCCTGTATCCTTCCAGCCACCAAAGGCTCCTGCTGTGGGTGACCTGCTGGGACACTGACCTCCATGACTGCCCATCCATCAGGCTGGGAGAGTTTTCTATTTGGATGGGGGGTGTCTATGGTTACACAGTACCTCAGGGCGCTCCTGGGTCCCATGGGAGGCTGAGACCCACCCAGGACGTGTCAGGTCCAGCAACTCCCCCTTGCCCAGCACGTGCACACGCCAACACAGCAGTTGAGCCTGGAGGGGTGGGCATGATGGGACCGCTGCCCCTCGTGCTCTGCCATGGCCACGGCACTGCCGACCACGGCCGCACCCAAAGTGCTCCTGTGGATGGGGACTGGTCACGCCACAGCTGCCTGGGCTTGTCACGTCACCCCGACTGGACTTTTGCCTCTGTCATTCACTTGGCTGCTCTCCAGAGTGTGTTCTGTGGGCTGTTTATAGAGGTTTCTTGCAAAGAAGAAAAGATGGCGCGTAATGGAGTGAGTCTGGAAAGCCACGTCAAACACGCTATCCTGGCTGTGTGCCAAGCTTACGGGACTCCTGTCTCGGTTACTTTGCTCCTTTCGGAGACGATGTACCCAACACTCAAAGTTGAAGGAAAAGCTCATCTAGCTCACAGCTTGTAGAGGTTCCAGTAGGGCAGGCGGCGCTCACACCCTCGGTCCGAGGGCCCTGCATCCCAGCACTGCCCCATGAATCAGTCCCCCTGTCATGCTCTAGATGCAGCCACCTCTGAGAAAGCCCCACCTGTGTCTGCCCGAGGCTTGGCGGTGACATGGAGACACGGCCATAACCATGTCTCAGAGCCTTTATTTTGTGCATGTGGAGCGTGAGTCCTCAGGGTCCTGGAAGCCCCAGGAAAGGACATTTCCTACTATAACCCCAGTCACTCTGCAAGGCCAGGCTGACCAAGGTGGCAAGATCTGGGTCTCAAAATAGAAGTTCTAAAAAGAGCTGGGGATTTAGGTCGCTGGTAGAGCACTTGCCCAGCCTGAGTTTGGTCCCCAGCACTGAGCATTTTTTTCCCAATGGATCTGACACCTCTGGCCCCACTCAGCTCTCAGGAAGACTGTGGAGTGGGATGGAAAGGTGAGGCGGAGGCAGAGGGGGCTCAGGAGACTGAACGGCAGCCTTCCTGGTAGCCAGGTACCGGCTAATCGGGGTCTCTGTCCTCCTGCACTTGCAGCCCAGGGACAGGTGTGGGCCACCAGGAGCTCCCCTCCAGGGCGGAAGATGTGGTGTGTGCCACATCCTGGACCCAGGAAGATGCTGGCTGCTGACCCCACCGGTACCACAGTATTGGCCAGCTTCCCCTCCATTCTCTTCTCAAGAATCAATAAACGATCCGCGTCCAGGTCAGGTGGCCTGCGGTTGTTTCTTTAACCTTCATTGACGGGGTGGGCGGTCCCAGCTCTCCTCCCCCAGAGGACTTCGGGGTTAGTCGCCCTGCCACCTCTTTGGGGCCTTCAGTCAAGTGGAGCACTTGGCTCCGAGACTCACCCGATGTCTGGGTTATTTTGAATTCATTCTATTGTCAAGGATCAAGGCGCTGGCACTGAGACAGAGGCGGGCATGGCAACACCCATAATGGTGCCAGCGTCTGACCTAGGCCCTCGCCAGCTCTGCAGAAACCAGCTAATGCTGCACCCGCTCCTTCTCCCTGACAGAGCTAAGAGGAACCGAGGCCCTTCCGTATTCCCCCAGAGATAGGATGCACAGACTTCTGGCTCCCGCTGCCAGCGTTCCTTGGAATAAGGCCTGGGCCAGGACCTGGGAGACCTGAGATCTGGATCCACTGTGTAACCTCGTCTGAGCCTCAGGTCCCCATTTGGTCATGGGGTCTTGAACTCTGGCTTGCTGTGGTCTGGAAGCCACCCTCCCGCCTTAGAGATCTTTTATGAGCTCACAGTTGGGGACATTGGCAACCCCTCCGCTCCCCAAGGGATAACCGAGAATGAACCACCCCGGAAGATGGGTTTGTTTTCCCGCATGAATTCTGCCTGGGTCACTCTGCTCTTCCTCAGCCTCAGCGGCCCCCCCGTTGGCCTCCTAGTGGTCGATATATTGCATCAACTTGAGACATCCAGAGGCCTAACTAAGTAACTCAGCAGTTCTGCATGCCAGGGTGTGAAGAGCCTGCCCTTAACCCTCCCAGACCTTATGCCTTATGTCAGCATGAGAAGTTCAGAAGTTTAACTAAGGGGCTCCGCAGGGGCTGGGGTCCTCACTTGGTGAACATCCTGAGCCTGGCAAGAGGAGGGCCGGGAGATGATGGGGTGTCAAGGACCCACTGGAGGGTAGACAGGGGAGATGGTGTGGGTGTCGAGAGGACCCACCGGAGGACAGACAGCCTGCGTAAAATAGAAGGGAGGGAAAGAGACTTGTTCTCCCGCTTTACGCTCTTGTTGCTTTAGCTGCCTTGGGTCACCCTGAACCGTCGCTCCTGTGCCGTGTGCCGCCCTGCCTTGGAGCCAGCCGAGACGGACTGAAACCTCCACAAACTCTGCGCTACATAAACCTTTCCTTCCTTCATTTTGTGTGTTGGGTGTTTTGACCCAGCAAAGAGAGAAAAGTGACCACAGCAGGCTGCAGGATGAAGCCATCCTGCAAACCCATACCAAGTCTTTGGTGACCACCAGCTCCTGCCTCCGCCATGCCCAGGGCCTCTTTGGCCCCTCAGCCATGTCAGGGGCCAGGGGCCAGCTCCCTGCAGTTCCCCGGAAGGTTTCTGTCCGCCGCTGTCCGCTGCGCCTTGCACATGTGCGTTTTCTGTGCTGAAGCGCTTTCTCCTGTCTGTTGGCCCCATAATTCCTATCTGGTCTGCAAATCTGGGCTCAGTTCTAGGTGGTGTGCACCCCTGTTAGATTACTGCTTTGCAAGTCTGTAGGACCATGACACCGGAAGCTCCTTGGAGGCGGAGGCTGTGACAATTCATGGGATGCATGTGTGCTGTGGGACAGGTACACAATGAATGCCGAGTGGCCGGGGATGCAGGAATGGGGAGGGAATGCTGCTCCCCGCAAAGCCCATCAAAGTCGAAATTCACAGTTAGCTATTGTTGCTGTAGCTACTTGCATGCTACAAGTTGAGCGGCGAGCCAAGCGCATGCAGCTCCAGGTCTGCACAGGCAGGCAGCGGTATCCCTAGGCCCCTGGTCCGGACCTTGCACCGCTGTCCCCTCCACTTCTGCCTTGCCTCTCTAGCACTGTCTTTCCTCCTTCATCAGGACCCTATGGTCACCTGATGGCCACCCAGCTAATGCACAGTGGCCTCCCCATCCCAACCTCCTTGACCTGTCCAATCTCTTCTGCCACGGCTCACACAGTCACAGGCCCTGGGATTCCGATGTGGACGTGTCTGGGCATCATTCTGCTGGCCATACCCTGGGAGCTGACATCGAGTCTGTTTAGAAGAAGGAAGGGAGCCGCAGTCTGTTCTGGCCTCAGTTTGTCATGTGACCAGAAGGAAGGAGCCAGCTACAGGGCCCCCAGAGGCTCCCTGTGCAGACATTCTAAGAGCCAGACTTTGTCCCCAAAGCAAGAGGCCTGAGGTCAGAGGCCAAGAGGACCGTCATCTTCTCTGCCTTTGGTGACCCCTGCCTACGTTCATGCAGAGTGCCTGTTGGGGTTTCGGGGTATTCACAGAGCCCTGCTAGCACAGCCCAAGTGGGGGTACAGGGCCCCATGTCCTTGCAGGGTGCCTTCCTTTCTGCCTAAAAGCTAGTCCTGCTTCTCATTCAGAGGTTGCTCGGGGCAAGGGACCTAAGTGAGATTTTTTTCATACAGAAACAACACAGGAGTTTTGAGGAAGAAAACAAAGTTGGCTGCAACTAGGGAAGCGAGGCTGGAGAATCCATCCTGGGGCAGCCAGGGAAGGAGGAGAGGAGGAAGCCGAGGTCTGTCCTATAGGGGCTGGAGGGGCCCTGCGGAGGAGCTGAGAGAGAAAGCAGGTGTGTGTCGGGGCCAGAGGAGACTGAGAGCACCTCTGATCCTCGCCTCCACCGCCACCCCCAGCTCAGCCCCGCCTGGCCGGGTTCTTCAGTGAGAGCTTTCCCGGGGACCACTCACAGGGCAGGCAGATGTTTGTAGATGAGGCCAGATGCTGAGAAACAGGGTAAGGGCTGGACCCTCTGGGCTTGCAGGGCGGGAGATAGAGTCTGGCGGGGGGAGGGCAGGAAACGAGTGGAAAGGGGAATGATCTTCAGCCAGGGGCTTTGCACACAGCGACTCCTCAAAGGCATGTGGGCTGCCCATTTTACAGGTGGCTCAGTTGAGGCAGGTGCCACCCTATCGGCTCTGACTGCCCGCCTTCCCTCCACACCTCTGTTCTCCAGGAGGTCACTCCGTCTCCCAGCCTTCTACAGGCCGGTCCTTCCCACCATCCTTAGGCCGGGTCCTGTCCTCTCCGCGCCTCCTCCTCAGGGAAGCCTGCCCGGCCTCCCCCAGCTGTCCTGCTGCACCGGCTGTGTCCCTCCAGCCTGCCAGAACTGCGTTCTACCTGCTCCGGCTAAGCTCAACCCACCCCTCCCAGCAGATCACAGAAGTGGCTGCAGGTTGGGGGCTGCTATTTTCCCACCAGAGAGGTCGGGGGTCCAGGGAGAAGTACAAAGGCAGCTGCCTAGGGCCCGATGAGGTGAGAGTCTTGGCTTCCTCCCAGCCCATAAAGAAGCACATTAACAGCCTTGTAGGGAGCCAGCCAGGGGAGATCAAAGGGGTCGGAGGCAGCCGGGACTCCTTCAGTTTGGGGTCACCCTGGCACCTCCTTTTCACCCTACAACCTAGGAAGCTGCAATTGAAGAGGAGTGGTTCATCCAGTTACCCACTCCTTCCCATACCACCCCACCACCCCTAACCTGGGGTGTCTGGGCCCCCACTTTCAGTGTTTGCCTCTTCTGCCTCCTCAGGGGTCTCTGCACTGTTCACAGCACGTATGTTTCCTTTGCACCCCAATTTTCTTTTTTCCTTCCCATCAGGATTCTGGGGCCCTAGGCCCCCTGGGGCTTGCTCTACCTATATAGTCACCCCGGCCGGCCCCCCAGCCATCCAGCTGCTCCCCGGAAGTTTCCATCCATCTGTCCCGCAGGCCCTTCCCCTGTCTCCTGCCTCCAGCCACACCATCAGTTGTCACAAATAACAGGCTCCGGAGATTGGGAGCCACCCCCTGGCTGTGTCTGCCCTCACCTCTTTCCTAGCAGCCCTCCTTCCTTGGGAAGCCACCCCCGGGAGAGCTCCAAGGTCAGCCCACAACCCCACACGGTCTTCCTCTGCATCCCAGCACTGCACACTTGCCTGGGGCCCCGCTTGGGCCAGAGTCTTGCAGAACCAAACATTCATAAGCCAGAGGGGACTCAGAAAGACTTGCCCTGGGCCCCGGGGGCTGGGAGATAGCTCTGTGGCACAAGTGCCTGCCTGGCAAGTGGAAGGTCAGGAGTTCAAACCCCGGTCCCACAAAAAAAGAAAAAGAAAAAGAAAGGCTTGCTTGTACTTCACTAAATGGAAGGGGAAACTGAGGCTCCCACTTGGATTCAGAATCCAGATTCCCTGGATCCACTGTTTTCCAAGTGACTTGTCCGTAGTGCTGTCCGGATGGGTACTTGTGGGCCCAGCAGTCTCGCAGACCATGGCCAGCTCCTAGGTGGCTTTCTAGCAAGACCTTAGCTAATGGCTTCAACTGGGGACCGAGCCAGACAAACAGGAAGTTGAGAACAGAGAAGGAGGGGGGCCATCCCCCATCCATCAAAGCGTTATCGAACATCTCTGGTGTGCCAGATCCCATCTCGGAAGCAGAGTCGCAGCCCCTGCCCCGGCCTCTCTCGGATAAGGAGCATAGCAGATGCCCCTGCCCCCACCCCACTCCTGGGCCGGGCTGGCAGTGGGAGCTGAGCGACTACAGGAGCCCCAGTCCTGCTGACAGGACCGCGCAGGCCTCAGAGCAGGGAGATGTCCAAGTGGGTGGGGGAGGACGGTACAAGTCAGCCAGGTGGCAGTGGGGATAGGGCACGCCTAGCAGAGGTGACAGGAGGACCAAAGGCCAAGAGGGGCGAGAACTTCGGTTCATGCTGGACAGTTCCATGAGGCCAGAGGTATTCTGAGCACTGAGCGGGGAGGGACCTGAAGTGGGCTTAGGAAGGGATTCTGAACCCACTTGTAAAGGGCCTTTCATGTTTTGTCTTGAAAGTAATGGGGAGGCCGTCTCTTTAAGACAGGAAGTGAAGGATTGGGTTGTCCTTGGGGCTGGCACCTGCCAGGCAGGAGAGGCCCAGGGCCTGTGTGGCGTGTGGCCACGCACTTGGGGAGTCAGGGCCAAGAGGGCCCCACTGCACAAGGACCCTGGCCAGTGTCCACCGCACCTGCCTTCAGAGCTGCAGAGCAGGGTGGCGAGGTGGGCAGAATGTCTGCCCCCATGTTGCTGATGTTCGTGGACTACCAGACAGGGATGGTAAGTTTAGCTGCCCACGTGTTGGGGTAGCGGTCCCAGGGGGTTTGATGGCCGGGACAGCAGGCAAGCAGCTAGACAAATAAAGCTGCACCAGGACGGCATCAGGGTTGTGCA
>PVKN010005444.1:0-30704 GCA_004027915.1 Capromys pilorides | reverse complement strand
AAGGCCCATGAACACTTTGGAAAAGTATGGAAATCTCTGTGAGTATGTGGATTTTTTTTGTACTTGAAAATATTTTAAAACAACAGTCTTAATTATTAAAAAGAATTACAAGTATTTTCAGCAAACTTGCAATTTTAGATTATTCTAATCACTTCAAAGCTCCAAATGTATGTAAAATTTAAATTTAATCTATTTGTTCATTTATGAACATAAAGCTTAACTGCACACTACATGCAAAAAAACTTCTTTCTTATATTCAAGCTATAGCAGTCAGTTTATTTGGTTTTATTTTTAGTGATAGCACTTTGGCCAGCTCATTAATATGCTCAGGATAAATAAATTACAGAATTTTTCCTTGAGACTTAGGAATTTGTGGGACTTTGTCTGTGCTGTAAGGAAAGACCAGATCCTGAATGGCTGGCTGCAAACTAAAACTTTAAGCATACAGACTGGAAAAATAAAGGATTTCTGATTTTTTGATAGAATTAACACAGAGCCTTTCCTCTATTAATACGTACTTAAAATTTAGAGCAAAACATAATTGTGTGTGCATGTGAAAATGCAAAAGTTGTTCAAAATGAGACCGCTGACATATCACCAACCTTTACTATTGGAGAAGTTAATATAGAAAGTTATCCTCAACCCAGCCAGTTGCGAGGCTAAAGCAAGAGGATCACATGAGCTCAGGAGTTGAGCACTAACATGGCAATGTAGGGAAGTCCAGACCCAAACATTTTCCTCAAGCCAGAAACAATTCAGGCACATTTATTAGGATAAAACTCTACATCACTCACTGAACCCACATAAAAAGCAAAGCTTTCTTTAAAATGAAAAAAATCACATACAACACAAAGAAGCAATCCACCTTGGGAAAGAAACAGGAGATATGACCAACAGGAAGATTAATACCTCCAAGAATCCCTAGCCTAAGAAAGATCATACAATCTTAGTCACTTTCCTCACTGCAGAGACAAAGCACTCATCACTGACAACTTAGCTGGACAGGTGTGTTTGGCTCATATAGAAAGAGCATGGCCGGCCAAGGGGTGTGGCAAAGGGGAGTGCTCGTATCATGGTCCCCAGAAAGCAGAGAGTATAGGGCAGAGCCAGGGAGGGAGATGCACCCTTCCACCTCACAACACAGTGACCCATCCTTCCCACCAGGGCCCAGCTCTTAGCAGGAAAGTTAGCTATAAATGCATCAATGGCCTAACCCACTGATGAACCCTGAGTCCCACTACCCAATCACCACCCAACGGGCTTGGAGAAACATCTAGATAGAAACCATCACACGGTCTGTTTGGAATTATTCAAGGAAGGGTAATAAAAGCTAACATTTATTTAGTGCTTGGTTTTAAAAATATAGTCACTAGGTAGATAGTAGTACTGGTTGCCTTCACCCTGGCTACAACCACCTTGAAGGCCATCTGGGAAGCACTGATTGATTGACTGATTGATTCATTTTTACTCACATCTCTAGGAAGAAATTCAGTCTCCCAATCAGAAATTCCCTGATCATCTTAATTATCTGGGAATGACTAGGATGTCATCGCAGAGTGGCTGCTGTGGCTATCCAACACCCCCGCCCCCATTCTTTAAAGTAGACATCAGCTATCCAGGGTTACGGGTTCCACCTTGGCGTGTTGTGTATGTACACGGCATTCTGTGATCACCATCCTCCTCTCCCGCTTCATCCCCATCCCCTTCCTGTTCTCTAATAGTCTCCCTTTTACTTTCATGTAATCTCTCCTTACATTTCTTTTTTTCTAGATTCCTCTTAGGAGAGAAAATGTGCAGAGCTTGACTTGTTGAGCCTGGCTCATTTCCCTTCATACAGTGGCCTCCTGTTCTAGCCATTTTCCTGCAGATGCCATACCATAGCATTTTTTTACACCAGCAAAATAAAATGACTTTAACTGCAGCAGGAGAAAATCAAACATATGAGGCATGTATTACAGGCTTCCAGCACCCCAAAAGTAAAAAACACATATTAAAAACATAATGCTAAAAAAGTTATAAAGAAAATATAACAGTCTTGAGCCTGTCTGCATCTAATATAGTCCCTAAAATTTTCAAAACAAAAATTTCCATAATTATGAAAAGAAATTGACCAATCTATATTTCAAAAATTTAGCACACTTCTCTAAACAACAAATAAAGCAAGCAGTGATTTTATATGTATATATATAGCACTAAGCAAACAACTCCCAATTGAGCTTCTATACAGAATAATCTAAGTCCTCTCCTTGCCTCATAGAGAACATTCCTGAGAAAGCATTGAGAAGCTAGTGTGCTCCACAGTGACCCGCAAATGAGGCCACATTTCCTTTGTGCTTGAGACAAAGCAAGGATAGAAGCCTGCTAAATGTTTAAGGCTCAACCTTGAAAAGCCCAAAGCCTCGCCTGTTCTATAATGAAAACACAATCACCTCAGTGTTTGTGAAGGGTGGTCACCCAGACAGCAGGGAACTGAGTTTCCGGACTCTTCCTAGAGGATGACAGGTTCCAGAGAAGGCAGTGGGGCCTAGGTGGACTGGTCCTGGCTTAAGGCTGTTTCCTTACAGGGGACATCTTGGGAGACTTGGGGGGTCAAGCCAGACTAAGGTTGGTCACCCAGGTGTACCAGACACTTCTGGCAAAGGAGAGTTTAGAACTTGCACGGATCCAGTGGAAGGGTCTGTCCCCATTTTTTTCCTTAATCAGCTCTTCAGGGAACAACGGACCCTCACATGGTGGCAGTTTTGGTACTCAGCACACCACGACCTTCCTCTCTTCCCTAGTTCACCCCCACCAACCTACTCACTGCACCGCAGATCTTCAACATCTCCCACAGGTCCGTGTGTTAAAGCTTTGGTCTCCAGCCTGTGGTGCTATTGAGAGAGAGCAGAACTGTTAAGACTTAAGGCCTCTTGGAAGGCAGGTAGGCCTTTGGGAACAGGACTTGGACAGGGACGTGGGGACCCCACTCCTTCTTTATCCCCTTGCTTCCCAGCCCTCTCTGCCACACACTCCTGCCATGATATAAAGGTCCAGAAGCAAGCTCAGGGCCACAAAGCCAAGCTACCACAGGCTAAAGCATGGAAAACTGTGAGCCAAAATAGAAGCTTCCTCTTTTTGCATTGATTTTTCTCAGGTATCTTGTCCCAGCGATGGAAAGCTCCCATGTGTCCAGAGGACCTCACTCTACAGACAGGAAGATAGCGCTTGCAGTCTTCTACAGCAGCTTTTAAATGCACACTTCTAGTAATATGAGACAAGCCCAATTGATATCCCCAGAAGTAGGAGACAAAAAACAGAGCCCAGAGAGGGCTGCTGTCTTATGTAGGTCCCGGAAAGCCGGGATTTACGACTACAGATAGCAGCTTCTCTTGCTGACGCCCTGTTTGTTGACCTCTTGCTTGGGATGTTAATGGTTGTCTCCTCCCCTGCTCGTTTTTTATGTTAACATCTGTGTAAACATAGTATTAGGTAATAGTAAAAGACATAGTGATTTATAATCTGCATTCACCAAAGCAGTTTTACACATTCCATAGCCTGCTTCTAGCCCTCAATAAAGGTGAGCTGCTTCTGGAGCTCCGAGTTCACTTTGAGAGAGACAAATCTCAATTAAGTCCTCTAAAATATATTCATCGGGTCTTCTCATCGTTTCTCTCAGCACCGACTCACAACATACAACACACACTGACACTTATAACTCGATGTGCTGAGTCTGTTGTTAAGGATGTTAATGGTGAAAGGAGGTGCCAAAGGTTTTCAGACAGGGGTACGGAGCACTGTAGCACGGGGTCTCCACCTCCACACAGACAGAGCTCTAAGTGGCTGGATGGAGTTTCCAGGTCTCTCTAAGGGGTTCACTGACTCACCAAGACTGAAATTCCAGGCTCTCAAAGTCTTTTTCTCATGTCACACTGCTGCCTTTTCCTGTTTTTCCAGTCCAACTAATTGTGACAAGAATATTTTGGAAACCAGACTCCAGCATGCAGCACGCAAAGCTTTTAAATAATTAATGATGGTGTTTATACAGTGTCATGGCACAGCAAACTATACTTAAACCATTTCCCCGTATGTAAAACAAAGAGCTGCAAACTCCCACTGTCAGGATGAATATCCTGCTTACATTTATAGGGAATATTCATCAAAGTTAGACATATGTTGAGTGAAGCTTATTGTTATATTTTTGCTTTTTCAATTTTAGTACTTCAACAAAAGATAATACTAAAAAAAAAGAATCAGACACTAAACCAATACAGAACTGACATATATTTGTCAGCATCTTAAAATATATATATTTATAATTTCATTAACAGTAGAAATAAAATTTCTTTCGTAAGAATCAATCTATTTATTTCTTCCTATAAAGAGCTAGACTAGACATATTTGTTATAGCAGATGGTTTGTTCTGCTATATGTTCATTTATCGTATGTTCATTTCTGCTATTTGTTCTTTTCATGCTCTATAGCAGACTGGCAAACTGTCTGTAAAAGGCCCGATAGTAAATATCCTTAACTTTATAAGCCACAGACTGCTACAATAACCAGCTCTGCCGCTGTAGCCAGAAAGTAGCTATGGACAGTGGCAAGCAGCTGAGCATCACTAGATTTGATCCTGAACTGGGTTCCGCAGGGTCTCTGCCCAGCAGGACAAGCCACACTGTATGGTGGCAGGGATAACCAGCAGGAACATGGCTCAGACCAGCTGATTCATGTTTTTGCATGTAAAATTCATATGCTTTCCTTGTAACATATTTGTGTGCCTTGTTTCACCAAAAAGAGTAACAGCCTTTTGATTAAGGAGACAATAGATTTCTACTCTTTCTCCCAGAAATTCAATCATCAGGCAACATGAGGAAACAGAGGAAAGAGTAGGGGCTTGCCTTTCAAATGGATCAGAATTCAGTCCTTTTTCTTTCCTTTTTTTTTTGGATTTGTAAAACGGTTTTATTACAGTTTCTATTTTCTATCTGAAGACCCAATTGATAAGTTAATTTATCAGCCACCAGATTAACCAGTGGCAACAGACATTTTTGAGTTTTTTGATTTGTTTGTTTGTTTTTTAATTTTATTACTTTTAATAAGAAATAATAATGAGTTTCAAAACACTCTCAATCTGTCTTAGTAGGACAGCCACATTAATTAATAGAATGCATGTTGTTGTCTTCATAGTAGTTGTTCAGAGTACAAGAGGCAGATCCGACAACTTTTCTTTGTTTATTTATGTTATGGCCAGCTCAGCCTGCCCTGGGGGGGTGGGGCTGGTACAGTATGTGGTGCCAGGGATCAAACTGTTGTCCCTGCAGTTGCCTAAACAAGCACTTCAGACCACTGAGCTATCTCACTGGCCCATGATAATTTTTCTAAACACTATTGGTTCAAATATTTCTTCTCATTGAACTAAGAGAAAATAGTTGTATGCATAGTTCAATAGTCTATAATAGTAGTGGGTTAGAAAATACCAGTTCCATGTTAAGTCTAAGGCATTTGATACTCAGAAAGAGTGATGTTAAGCTCAAGTACCTATGTTATAGAGTAACAGTATCAGTAAGCTTCTCTTCTGGAGGGTTAAGAACAGAAGCTAGCAGACCAAAAAAAATTAGAGAAAAAGAAGAGCCACAAGGATAGCCAATATTTTGGCCCTAGCTCTTCAAGGTCAGTGAGGACTCCGGACATAAGAGAACCTGTACTGTAACATCCTATAAGTCAGTGGTGTCCCAAATTTTCTGTACAAGGAGATTATGGGGCCATAGAGGAAAAGGACCGTTGATGTATAGTGTGCATGAGGAGAGTCACCTAGAGAGAAAATATTCTCTCAGACTTTCACAGAGATCAAATTGGTGAAGCAATGGCCTTTTCCTTTCCTTTTCTTTTCTTTCTTTCTTATTGTTTTTTAGACAAGTTCTCACTGTGCATTCCAGGTTGGCCTTGCCCAAGCTAGCCTAGAACTTTGGTAATCCTCCTACTTTAGCCTCTCAACATCTAGAATTATAGGCATGTGCCACTACAACCAACTAGAAATCAAATCCTGGTCTTCCCACTGATTCGCTATGTGACATTGGGCGGATTATTTACTCAGAGTCTAGGTTTCCTCAGCTGTGAAATTGAAGATGAAGTCCAGTTTATAGAATTATGATGAGGACAGCAGCAGTCATATGTATGATGGAGAGAGAGAGAGAGAGAGAGAGAGAGAGAGACAGAGACAGAGACAGACAACAATGACTGAGTAGTCCTGCTCCAGGCCAGAAGGTGTGTGACCTTTCAGGCCTGACTTTCGGCCCTAACAAGGCTTTTCCAGGCAGGCCTGAGGGGAAAGTGCCTTCCCCACCCTAGACTCTTCATGGCCAATCCAAAGGCTGGAGTCATGTAGTAAAGCCAAGGGCTAACATAGTACTTGCCTCCTCCAGGCCAGCCTAAGCAGTGGAAGGCTTCCATTCCTTCCCAGGTCTTTACACCAAGACCTCCTTCTCAGCAGGCTTTGGCTGAGGCTCTGAATCAGCACTTTTCCCTTTGGGTCCATAAGAATCTTTTCTTTCCCACACAGTCACAGCTACCCATTTCTTGCATCTGTGCTTCTTGCCACCTCACTCACCACTGCTGTGCTGTGAGGGAACACTGGGGATCCAGCACCTTCTTTCTGCCTTTTGCTTCCTCAGGTACAATAAGTGAAAAAGGCTTTGCAGTTCCTGTCTATGCAACTCATTGTCTCCAGTGACCACCTCCACATCTGACAGCTCCACAGTAACAAAACTTAATTCCCTGGAAACAAAACTTAATTCTCACAATACACACTTAGACCTAGGGAAGGGGACCAGCACACTGTCCACAAACACAAAATGTGGGAAGGCCAATAGTTCCCACCCATAGCATGTATAAGGATGTATTAGAGCAGGCCTGAGGGCTGGGGATTTGGCTCAGCAGTAGAACACTTGCCTGGCAAGCTGAAAGCCCTGGGTTCAGTCCTTGGCACCAAAAACAAAAAATAAACCTCCCCTAAGAAACAATTCAACAACAACAAAAACAGTAAGGTCAAAAAAGACCAAAAACAAACAAGGCAACTAGAGCAGGCCTGGCACCCCTGACACTCGGGAGGGGTTCCAGGGTGACCTGGAACTCTGACTTCTACTTGTGTTATTAAGTGTGATAGGTTTTTCGGAGGCCTAGTAAAGATACAAAAGATAAAAGAAGCCTTTATTTACTGCAAAGACATGGAGAAGATTGAGGGCAGGTGGGGCAGGTAGAGCCTTTGACCTGAGACAGAGAAACCTAAGGCTTTTATGGACTTTTGCCAGGGGTGGAGCTCCGGGGGATGTTTAGAAATATCTGAGGAGCTGATTGGAGTCTCCCCTATGGTAGCAGGAAAGGTGAAAGGAAATTGCACCTTGGGCTGCGTTGGAGGAGAAGCAGGGAGGTAGTCTCTGGGAAGATAAGTTATTGTTTTAAGGGCTTCAGCCATATTAGATGACCACCATAATAGTTCAGCAATTTATACCGGGGCCAGAACCTATCAGTGTGCACATAAATTACTTCAAAATATCTAGTGCCCATTCTTCCTTCCCTTTATTTTCTAATTTATGGGTTCAGAAGTATACAGGAATTAACATGGTATGCATATCAGCCACAGGTAGGCTATGGGGCATTTGCATATTAAAATTCTATTATACTCTAAATTTGCTCTAAGGATGAAAATGAAACATACATGGAAGCATAATCCTGGTTCTTTAGATCACTATGTGGTTTTAGATAATGCCTTAGGAGATAGTGGAAATCTTAAATATAATGATAGCATTGTATGCCAAGTTTACAGTGTTTTTATATTTTTATGCTAAGAATAATTTATCATATATGAACTTTTACAATGTTTAAGCATGAAATACATAATTCATAATTTGTTTTCAAATCTGTTTTCTGCTGAAGCATTTTATTGCAAATCCTACTTGCTGTCATTTCAGCAGAAGTTTCTCTAAGTTAAATAAAAAATAATCTACCGCATACTTCAGCATAAAATTTTATTTCTAATCTATAAGAAAAAAAAGGAAACAATTTTACTTTCTTCTCACACAGAAATTAAATTGCTTGTATGAATCCCACAACTAGAAGCTGTAGCCCAAACTCAAAGCCAGTCTGAGTCCAACTTCATTTGATCAAGCTGTCCTTCTCCCCTCCCTTGGTCGAGGAGAATTAGCCTTCCTGACCTGAGGTCTAACAGTGGTTAACAGGTGAGCTATGGGGCAGCAAGGCCTGAGGGGAGTTTGGAACAGAGTTTGCAACTTGGTGGGAAGTTAGCTGCTCTGTGGAGAGTGTGTTTTCTTTTATTTGTATGGATGGCATCACCTCCCAGCTCTCATTTTCATTACCACTGTGTTCTCATCCTGAGTTTCTGTGTTTGTAGTTTTAGGAGACCAGAGATTTTTCAACCTTGCATTTTCATTTTGGTATAAAAGTTTTAAATTTTATATTAGCATATTTACATCATTTGGATAATCATATTGTTGTTAAATACTCCATGAGTTTTTTTAGGCTTGGGTATGTACTCATACCTCCATATCTGTGTTGCCAACTGACCATCCCTGTGACAATATTTAGGGCTAAGTGCATAGCTCCTCAAGTGAGGAGACTCACAGACATATATTCAGAGTCTTCAAGTTCTCATATAAGTTCTTCAGCTTGCTTCCCTACCAGTAATCAAGAATAATAATAATAATACCTCAGGAGGACCATATAAAACAATATCCTCAAGGGTTCTGCAGACAGCCCAAATACAGTAGTTCAATCTTCCCACCTCATACATATCCTCCATTTCAATAATTTGATATTTCTAGTAGTTTGGAGAAAGAAGTTTAAAAGCTGGCTAGTTAGCTGTCATTAATGTGACTCTTAAGGAGCTTGCAACCACTGCTGGTAGGGAGTGGGCTTCTCTCCAGTTCTGAAACATCCCACTAAGGTGAAAGCAGAGGGAGCTCCCCTGGAGAAACACCTCAGCCCCTGTGTTGGCCTTGCAGACAGAGGAGCTGGTCAGATGCAGCGCCAAGCTGCCCCCTCCCACCGCCTAGACTGTCTTCTGAGGGCTTGAGTTGTGTTCGGTTCCTCACTACCAGAATTTCATTGGGCTATGCCTAGGATGGGAGGTTACTATTATCATGGGGCTCATAATCATTTGTTTTGGCACTGGGGATTGAATCTAGGGCTTCCCACATGCTAAGCCAATGTTCTACCGCTGAGCTCAAGCCTCAGCAGGGTTCACTACTATTAAGCCTACTTTCCATCGACTGACACTCTCTGCTACCAGATATTTGGAACTCTTCTCCAATTTACTCCTTTGTTATATTTTTCTACTGTTTTCAATTTATTCTATGAAGAGGTGTACATTTTTAAGCCCCCTCACAACCTAATATTCATTTTTTAATTTAAATGTACTTTATTAAAATTTTAAAATAATATTCTACACATATTCTAATATTTCAAAATATTAAAATAATATTTTTATTCAAAATAATGTGGGTTTAAATGAGTTTTAAGTGAATTTGTATTAAACTTATGATAATTGCTGTTAACCCAATAAATTAATTTATTAAATCAATAAATTTTAATAGTATGTTAACATATTCAATTAATTTTAATTAAATTACATTAATTTAAATGATATTAATTTCGACTTTGAATTTAAATCAATAGTTTATGTACCAAAATGTTCAATATAATATAGACTAAGCATTTTTATAATATCTCAATATTTTAAAACTCACTAAACCAGTGACTTAGCTCATAGAGTTCTCATGTTTTTTTCCACCAGGTTTTACTAAAGGTGATGCTTGAGAAATGACATCTCCAGCTGGTCACAAAGATGCCAGGACACATTCCCCTCCACTCCCTTTACACCAAGCTACCGTATCACATATGGTGGTGGCGATGGTCCCTACTCACATCTGCACAAGGCACTTGTCTGACAGTTGAGATGATGTGAGAGATACAGCCTGTCACTTCTGTGCAGAGTGCCTGCTCCATGTGGGCTAGAAGGGTTAATATAAACTTGCTACTCATTTCTCTGGGGCACACCTACTTAACAATCCAGTAATGGGGCAATTTGTTCTGTGGTAACCGCCAGGCTTTACAAGGTGTCTCAGATATACTTCACAGTATTCATAACTCCAATTTTCGTGGGTAGGAAGCAACAAATAGCTTATCAAAGCAGCACTCCAGGTTTTATTTGTATGCTTGCTGACTATTAAGATGAAGGAGTCTTGTGCAGCTATGGGCCTTTCAATATTGGAAGCATCAGAGGCAAGTTCGCTTGCTTAGGATAATGATCTGGACACCAAAAGTCACATAGCAGAGATCAAAGGTTACATTGCCAAGAAGCAAAAGGGAAGACATTAAAAGGGTGCTCAATCAATGAGAGCACTCTGCCCTGGTTTAATTTTTCTCCTGGATGTTATGAAAGGAGTAAAGTGAAATCTGAGAAGATTGAGTCTTCCAGTGCCAATGGAGAAGATACAGTATGCTACCTAGTATTAAAGAGACATATTCATATCATTGCAGTTTATGGGTAGCCAGGGGAATGATTGTGTGTGTGTGTGTGTGTGTGTGTGTGTGTGTGTGTGTGTGTGTGTGTGCAGGCTCTCATTATGTAGTTCAGACTTGCAGTGATCCTCCTGTTTTCTGCCACCCTAGTGCTGGGATTATAGGTGTGCACCACCATACTCAGACTCTATCACTGGCTCAGCATGCCTGGGAGAGGGCCAGAGTAGTATGCGGTGCCAGGGATCAAACCCTGGCCCCTGTGCTTACCTAAGCAAGCTCTTGGTCCACTGAGCTATCTCATCAGCCCTGACAAAACACACTTTGGTCTTGCTAAAGTGACAAAGCACATGAGAAGTGAGAAATACCGAAGTAAGCAATACACACCAAAGGAAAATAACTTTCTGAAGGGATTCTTCGTTACAGATAATCAATCTGGAGAGGAGAGGGGTCGTTCCTTCTGTGGTTGGATTCTCTGAACACAGTTATTCTCAAACTACTCAGAATGCTTCATCATCTTTGTCATCAGAGATTTCTGAGAGAGAGAAAAAAAAACAAGCTAATTCATATCACAGACAAAGTGACAGGTGATCAGTATGGTAAACAACTTAAAGAAGGATGAATGATGCATTCTCCACTAAATAGAAATGATCTTTGTACTATGCACACTGTAGTTACCTTTTGCTAGGTCAAAGTTGAGAGTGTCTCATCCTTATGTAAGTATTTCTTCAATCAGGAATCTACGCACAGATAACATTTACTGAGCACTTGTATTTCAATTTATCTTATTTCATCTTCACCACAATTATTCAAGATACATTCTGTGATCATTTAATACATTAGGAAAAAGATCCTCTGTGAGATTTGGAAAGCAGACCAAAGACATAGAAGTGGTAAAATGTACTACCAGAATTCAAGTCCAAGGCTACTGACACCAAAGTCAATGTACTTTCGACTCTGTCCCAAGCCACCACAATGTTTTAATTTTTCCACAGTGTGATGATGACTTCTTTATTAAAAGCAAAAGACTTATATGTTCTGAAAAGAAACTAGTGCATGGATGTTAACTTCTTAATAAAAAATAGCAATGGGTATTTTCCTATCAGCTACATACCAATTCCTGTTCAAATGAAGATTTCGGCCTCAAATCATAAAAAGTTGTGAGAAATCTGTTAACATACTGCATTTGTAAAATACATATAATATGAAAAACAAATAAAAAACCAAAGAGTTAGGTTTTTTGTACCGTTTTTTCTTCAGGAAAATCAGGACAATAACTGGATTGTTTCCTAGTCATTTCATTGTAGACTCCTTCGACCTCTGGGTATGAAATACTTTCCAGCCCAGGTAGACCAGCTGCCTTCACAGGATCTTCAGTATTGCATTAGTTTCTTTAGAACTTCTCCAACATCTGCCTAGAGCACATTTTCCATTCTGAGAAGGATAGGAATGGTAGCTTTCAGATGAAGGCACAACCTTATCTAACAGTGGGAATTAAATCACCAGGATTAAAGATCTTTATATTGAGAATCATCCAAAAGGAGGCTTCGGAGGCCCTAGCTCGCTTTCTTTGGAGAGTCTGGCTCTCATTTCTTTCCTTCCTTCACTTGCTGCACCCTGTCTTCTACTCAGGACCTGACTTGCTTTGTTTGCCTAACTATGTACAATGTCAGACTTGTTCAGATATTGAGAGAAAAATGGCAGGGTGTATACGGC
This sequence comes from Capromys pilorides, assembly GCA_004027915.1. NCBI lineage: Eukaryota > Metazoa > Chordata > Mammalia > Rodentia > Capromyidae > Capromys > Capromys pilorides. The sequence goes on along the minus strand of PVKN010005444.1, from coordinate 18,479 downwards.
AGGCTCCAGGCCCCACCCTGGCACTGGCTCTTCCCAGAAGCTGGCAGCTCACCCTGTAGTGGTTGGCAAAACCTACACAAACTGTAATGTGCTGCATTTTTTTAAAAATTAGAAAGTTGTTTATGCAGCCTGACGGAGGCTGAGACTGCTGTTTCTGCTCAATGTGTCAAAAGACCGCAGCCATCTTCTCTCCCACTATTGCCACCCTGCTCACGTTTGTCTTTAGTCTGCACATGATAGAAATTAAGGATCACTCATCCAAAATCCAAGTTGGAAATGCTCCATAACCCAAAACTTCCTTCATTATAGGCATGAAGCTGCAAGTAGAAAATCCCAAACATGACCACGTGAGAGAACAAGTCACACTTAAAATATGGGAGCATTAAAAACATGATATCAAATTATCTTAAGGCTATGTGTAGAAGATGTCCATGAAACAAACACTATTCCATCTTTAGAGTCAGGTCTCACCTCTAAGATAGTTTGTTATTAAAACAAATACAAAGTCTAACACAAGTCTGACCCCAAGCATTCCAGATATGGAATATTGCAAAAGGTCATAGTGCAACCCCCTCCCCACCACACACACCGCAGGGCTGAGTGTGAGGCTTTGGAGCCAGTGACTCTGACCCACTTACGGAGTTCCTTCTGCCTTCCTCAGTAACCCTGTCCATCACGTGGAGGATATTAATTATCTCCACTGCATAAAGTTGCTTTGAGGGTGACATGAAAGGCTCCATGTAAGATGCATAGCTCAGTTATGTGGCATTTGTGTGAGGTCAATGAATGGCTGCTGCTAGCGTAATTCTCAAATGGCTTTATCCACAGTCTCCAAAGTCTCCAGACTCTCCAAAGTCTCCCCTAGCAGGAGGCCAGAGAACCGTGATGGTTTGATTTCAATAAATGTCCAATAATTACTGAGATCTTCTGTGAAAGTTTGAAAAGCATCCGCAAGTTTCCAATGAAACTGAACTTTCTGCTTTGACCCTCAGAGGCTCCCCTCCCCCAGGGGCCACATACACACACACACACACACACACACACACACACACACACACACACACACACACACACACACACACACAGGTGAATAACTCTAGTTCTGTGAAAGCCAATTCTCCACCTGCTTTGCCTCTTGGAAGCCCTTGGTAATGATAGCATTGTCTTTCATGCTTTGACTGAAAATAGTGGTAAAATTGTAAGAATGTCCTTACTGCCACAGCGCTATGAACATGGTGATGCTTTTTTTTTCCTGCCAAAATCTATCCCAGGACTAGTTTAGGAACTGAAGAAGAGCTAGGACCCAAAGATGCAGAGCTCTGTACTTCACACTCCTATCTGTCTGATTACTATACAGAGGCGGTGACATCTGTCCTCCCTAGCATCCTTTCTTCCTATAGTGGAAGGATATTTTTTCCCTTCCCTGGCATGGTTAACCCACGAACAACAAAAGAGAGTCTGACATTTGAAAAGGTAGGATGAGGAGGAAATATTTTCTCATTGAAACATCCAAGATATTGTTTGAAACAACACTCAAATGCTTTATGGGGTGGTATTGACTGAAGCAGAGATTAAAGCAGAAGCAGCCAGGGCTGACAAGATGCAGCAGGCAGTCCAAGGCAGCCGCATCATGGTGGAAGAACATGGCAGGGAAAGAGGCAGCAAGAAGGAAGGGGGCTGGTGTGCAGCCGTGAACTCGGCACCTTCTGGATGCCGCAGAATCTCAACCCATGTGAGCGCAGATTTCCTTGCATTGCAGATCTTCTCTGAACCTTTTGCCAAGCATCCTGGTAAGGTCTTAAAAAACTCCTTAGCAAGTAGTTCAATTAAAGAATCTTAATTTCCCACAAAAGCCAGGAGACTAAAGGAGAACAGTTTGAAGACTTAAGAACCAGAACAACTGTGGAAAATGTGTCTTTTCAGGTCTCCATCTAAGCAGCTTTATGAAGGAGGCTGTTACCTGTTGGTAAGACTAGTCAACATCTGGACAGAGGCAATGAGGCTTAATTTTATTGTAAAGATATTGTTTTCTACCCTTCACAGAGAGCAATTATTCCTGTACTTTTTTTTTCCTGTAATGGAATGCATCCTGTACAGATAAAAGAGTGCCCAGTGTTTAATAACAGGAAAAAGGAAAACTTTCAGAGCATTTGCAGGTACAGTACAGATTTAACTAGGAGATCCTGGAATAGTGCAACATTTAATTTTAGCTACTTCCTTTGTTCCCCTTACCTTGCCTTTCACCAAAAATTTTTCTTCAAAGTAAAGATTGCAAGTAACAGCTGTGTCAGAAATAGAAGCGCTCTAGCTTCTACTACTCATTAAATCTACTTATTAGATCTACTTCACCACTGGTTAAGAATAATAATATAATAGCAAGGTTCGTTTTTAAATAAAAAGTCTATTTAAATTCACTTACCTTTGGATTTTGCTAATATCCTTTGAAATAACTTTTGCTCAGCAAAGCTGTATTGAGAATCACTGATAAAGTGCATAATTTCTGGGTACTTTTCTAAATTTCTCCTTCCAAAAGAAATTTCTTTTAGAGGAATATTATTACAATGCTTTATCCACAACTGCAAAACCCAAAAACTCTGAAAAGAGGTCCTCACGATTATAAGCAGAACCTGATCAAATCTAAATTCACTTAAAGGCAAAACCTAACCTGAACTACCATTAGCTTACTTATACTTTTTGGTTTTTTTACTCCTCAATATGGTACAAATACAAATGCACCTTTCTGTAGAAATGTTAATGACTTTTACTGCTACACAGTGTTGCCATAGGTCCCCTAGTAGGGAGTATGCTACCATTCTAAAGTCTGGGGGAAAAACAGCACGAATTCTTCAAACATACCTAGCCTCAAGAGTATCAAATTAGAAATTATGGCTCGATAAACATTTATTTTTTTAAAAGTGAGCTAAGAACTCACTAATGAGTGTGTGCTTTACCATGCTAACTCCAGGCCACCTCTGACTTGACAGCCTTTTGAGCAATGATTGTGACCACTTTTGCCATCTCATTAGCCATTCAGCGACAGAGAGAGGCATCTGATATCACCTGTAGCTACCTTGGTTTCTCTGTCCTATGTGGTGACAAGTGGCACTGAGCCCTGGGCATTCACTGGGTTGCTGTAACACATCATCCATTTATTTGTTCATTCTTTCACCCATTCACTAAGCATGTATTAAACATTACTATCAACTACTACATTAGCACAAGAAATATAAAGATAAATGAAGCTAGCATGTGCCCTCTAAAAACTCCTATTTGTATCATAAGACGAAATGTTAGAAACATGAAATTATCTTCTTTATTAAGCAGTCATCGTTTTTTTTTTTCTGACTCACATTTATCAAATTCTGCTCTGTCCAGTCACAAGGGATTGAGCACTGAATAGACCATGTGAGGGCCACAGTCTGTGGAGGGAGACTGATGTTCAAGACAAACTTAGCCTTTGGCAGTCATTCTGAAAAAATGATAAGAAAATGACAGCCTGGGACTAAGCAGGGCAGGCGTCTTCCCCAAAGGTAGTAATATCTGCGTAGAAGTGGGTGATTTTATGGGAAGACAACAAGAGAATGTTATTAATTACCTATGTTATAGAGTAATAGTATCATAATGAAAATGTGCAGCATATGCAAGGGTATTAAGATGATAAATAGTTTGGCATATAAACTACAGACCATTCAGAGAAGCTGGAGTCAAAGACGCACCTGGAAATGAATTTTGAGAAGTAGAGAAGAGCCAGGCCACAGAATGGCTGTGCTCCAAGCCAAGGAGTCTGTGCCTTCTCTTTGAGACACTGAGGAACACCTGCAGGACTTCAGAGCAGCCGAAAGGCATGGTTGCATTTTTACATAAGCAGCATCCTTTGGAAAGGGAGTAGTTTGGAGAAGAACAAAGGAGACATTGAACTTTTCTTTCTGGCAAGAGACACTTGGATTATGTAAACAATATTTGTGTCTTCAGAAAATACCCATTGCAAGATAAGTCTAAGATGCTTGACACTCAGAAAGACAGTGATGTTAAGCTCAATCACCTATGTTATAGAGTAATAGCATCATGAAGCTTCTCTGCTGGAGGGTTGACAATGTAAGTTAACAGACCAAAAATTGGAGAAAAAGAAGGGCTATGAGGATAGTCAACATTTTGGCCCTAGCCCCTCAAGGTCAGTGAGGACTCAGGACACAAGAGAACCTGTGTTGTAACATTCTATAACTCAGAGGTTTCCCAAATTTTCTGTTCAAGGAGATTAAGGGACCTCAGAGGAAAAGGATAAATGAAGTATAGTGTACCTAAGGAGAGTCACCTAGAGAGAGGATATTCTCTCAGGCTTTCACAGAGAGCAAACTGGTCAAGCAATGGCCATGACTCATTGCAATGGCTGACACTGGCAACAGCTCTACAAAGCACTGTACATGGTTCCAAAGTTAATCCTGAAGGGATTTGACCCTGGAAGATACAAAAGATGAATGATCTATTATACAGGTCTGGCCTTAACTTGCCCTTGATCACCCAGCAGAAAGGCTTAACTATGAGGCATAGAACGCAGAGCTAGATTAGTATGATGAGCTGTAAGAGGCTTATACCAGCAGCCTCCAACATTGACAGTTTCACCAGTATCCCACTACAGTTATGGAATGTTGGACTACAACTACTCTCTCTTTCTACAAAGAGAAGATAAAAATTTTTTTGTTTTTTTCTTTTTTTCCTCCCCTACTAATATAGATTAGAAAATTTATAGTGTCTACATCCTGTGCTCTGTATAACTACTATGAGGACAATAATATTCAATGTATCAATTATTATGAGTGCATTACTAACGTGTTTTGAAACTATCATATTGTTATTTCTTATTAAAAATTTAAAAAAGAAAAAAAGTGTATGTCTTGCAGGCCTGGATCTAAGTGAAGCAAAGAAGAAAACAAAGTAGATTTAACATTCTCCCAGCACCTTCGCACTCTTCCTCTGCTTCTCTCCCCACTGAGGTTCTTTTTTCTCTTTTGTATTTTAGGGAAGGGTCTACAGGGTGTTCAGGGCCTCACTACTAGATCAGAATTATAGTGATCCACCTGTTTACAGCCTCCCAAGAGCTGAGATTACAGGCACCCACCACCATGCCCAGTCTTCATTGCTCTCTCAGTGTGCCCCCGGGGCAGGGCTGGCACAGCAGGCCTGGGGATCGAACCTCTAGCCCCTGTGCCTGCTTGCAGGTACTTTAATCCACTGAGCTATTTGACCATCCCCCCTTAGTTCTTGGATGGCACTAGGATCCCCAAACTTGCCAAGCTGCATAGAGAAAAGAAAGTCCTTATGTCTTTTATATATGAGAATAATATATCAGAAATAATTTCCCCTTTGTTTTTCTAGAGAGACTAGGTAATTTACAAAGCACAAGCATCACTTTTCTCTTTTTCTTAAGTGCCCATGTGACGTTTCATGTGCTTCTGAGCTCTACCCAAGAGACAAATTAGTAGCTGTAAATTATTCACAGGCAGCCTCAGGAGTCAAGATGATATGGCAGACACTTTCTGTGTATTCTGATTGAATTAATAAAATCTAAAAGAAGCCAGTAAGTACAATTCAATTTCTTTTTTATAAATATGGAGTAAATGTGAATTTGTTAAATATTTATTGCATACACTTAAGGTGGGCAACAAGCTGTTTCGCTACTCACAGTGACTCTTGGTGCATTTCCTGCTCTTATATGGAGCTCAGAAGCACTCAGCAGAATGGCATGTCTATTTTCAGTTTCATCTTTCATCGGACAGTGGTTAGCAATGATTATTCCTTTAGACTGAAATTTTCTCCATCTTATTACTGGTTACAAAAGACATGATTGGTTACTGGGATGTGACTGATAAGGTCTTTCCTGTCACTCAGTGTAGCTAAAGTCACATGCACATCTTAATGAACATAGTGATACATGGATGCAGTTTGATGCGAGTGGCTTGTGAAACGATCGCCTTCCTCAGTGTACTACCGAGCTTCACTGAAAGGAGTGAGATCTTGCCTTCCTTAGCATTACCACTCAACATGTAAATACCTTAGAAGGAGTTCTACAAGCAACCTCATTCAGAAAGGTTAAGTGGCTTAAAGTAGCTTAGCTCACATGGAAAAGATCAGAATCTAACCTCAATTTCTGATTTATCCACCCACACATTCACCTTAGAAAAAAGTGGTCAATAAAATGTTTAAGGACTCCAAGCTTTACAAAATCCTTCAAATGAGAAAATATTTGAGTGCCTTGTTGAATGCTAGGCTTTATCAGACATGGTCATTATGCTAAGAACTTAAAATGGAACTACAACATGACAACAGCATGAACACTGTTCTTCATTGGAGCTCTAGTTCGAAATCACTCACTATCCTTAGGTGATGATGGGTAACCTAAAGGCTCATTCAGTTTGCCAAGACTCAGTTTCCTTATCTGAAAGCAATTGTAATAGTATCATCTTTGTCAACTTTGGAGGATGATTTGTGGGTTTAAATCAGCCAAATTATACTCCATGAATTCAATCAAGACGATCACTTTGTCTTGTAAGTAAAGATTAGGATGCCATCACATTCATTTATATACCATCTATGCCTTTCTTCACACAGAGTCCAGTAGTTGCCAGATGTCTTACAGCCAACAAAGTATGAAATATTGACTATCTGATCTTTTACAGGAAACCCTTGGTTAAGATCAGGAGTCCCAAACTCTCAGGGCAATGTTTTGCCACCTGTCCATGCACTGTTTAAAACAAGCCCACACAGAAGGACATGAGCAGTGACCAAGCATGTTAAACTTCTTCTGTATTTACAGCTGAGTTCTGTTGGATCTGAGGTGGTACTAGATTCTCACAGAAGCATGAACCCTTCTGTGAACTGCACACTCTTTATGAGCATCTAATCTCTCATGATCTGAGGTAGAGCTGAGGCAATGATGCTAACACTAGGGGCCAGCTGCAAACACTGATTACCATTAATAGAGAAGTTTAACAGCATGGAGACCATAATAAATCAATGTTTGCAGACTCATTTAAGAATCCTATCTATAAGTGGCAAGTGACAAGTAAGCTGCATCTGGTGGCAAGGTTTATAGTGGTACATGAATCGGTGCATTTCAATTGTGCAGCTACATATAGGGGCAGAATTTAAATTATAATCTGATACTTATTTTAGTCCACAATTCCCTACCCATTATTTTATTTCCCACTGCCATCCATGCACACTTGCCATTGCACATGTATACACCTGTCTCAATCACAGTTCTGGTAAGCCCACAAACAAAATCTAGCCAGAATGAGTGAAACAGAAATATAGGTCTGGCAAGATGGTTCAGTGGTCTAAAGTGCCTGCTTAGCCAAGCTTAGGCAACTGCAGGGACCGCAGTTCAATCCCCAGAACCACATGCTGCACCAGCCCCACCCCCAGGGCAGGCTGAGCCAGCCACAACATAACTAAATAAATAAAGTTAAAAAAAAAAAAAAAAAAAATATATATATATATATATATATATATATATATATATATATATATAACTGTAGAGCTTCTTTCAGAGGAGAGAAGGACCAAATGATGAGAGCAGAAGTACCAATAAAAAGAAAGTAGCATTGAAGAGAAAACACTAAAATCTTCTCTCATATTATAGGTTCATCTCAAAGGGTAATGCATATTCACCAAGCCTGTTTTGTATAATATAAGGCAACCAGCTGCCCAAAGAAGTCACAAAACCATTGAAACTGCTTCACCACATGGAGACCAAGTGCCCGGTGTTAAAAAATGAGCATTTGAAATAGTTCAAAAAGAAAACAATATGAACACAAAAAATAGAAGCAATTATTAAAGACCACCACCTCATCAAATATGTCTGCACTGAGACCTTTATTTCTATTAGCTAAACACATTGCTAAAGCTCAGAAATCCTTTACATGTGGTGAAGAATTTGTCCTCCTGCTGCTAGAGACACTTGTTGTGAAATTTGGGGAGAAGATAGAAAAGGTGACACTTGTTCCTTAAGTCTTGCACCATAAGTAAATGAATTTATTAACCATCAGGCATACTGAGGCACATTTGCTGGAGAGTACCAGTAAGTCACAATGGTACATAATCCTGTTGAAGAGTCCATCCACGTTGACAGCAGGGCAGCAATGGTTGTTTGTTATTATGTGATACATTTTTCAAGAGGATGTACATGAGGTTATGTTATGTTGCCAGCTAATACCATAGCTAGATAACTTTTCGAGTGCTTGAATAATTGCATATCAGGAAAACTGAATTGGCCATTTTCCGTCAGTATGTACTTAGTTGGAGTAGCTGCCATGACTGGACAGTTTTCCAGTTTAACTGTGGAAAAAGTTAAAAAGAGATCACTTCTGTGGGGTTTTTTTAATGAGCAGAACATATTTATTGAGGCAAACAAAGGTCCTGCCCAAGAGAGAGACAGGAGGGGGCCCCCCAAGTAGGTAGTTCCCAGGAAGCTATCCCTTCCAGGGACTTTTATAGTGTAAAACTATGTGGTAAGATGGGTCTAAGGTGAAAACCATGGAAACTTGCTTAGATGGGCATGAGATGGGACAAAACTGTAGTCAACCAATGAGATTATAAGTACCATTGCTCAGGTAAAATTGACTAAATCAAATACCAAATGGGGAAGAGAGTCACGTAGTAAGCAGGCTTAATACAGATCAGGATTTTTGTTTTGTTTTGCTTTTTAATTTTTAATGGTTTTGTGCTGAGGACTGAACCCAGGGCCTTCTTGCTAGAGAAGTGTTCTACCACTGAGCTAACTCACCAGCCCGAAGAGAACACTTCTAAATGGCAGCATCTCTCCCTTGTGTCATGCACAGAGAAATGTCGGCTAGCTAAAAAGTATCGCCTGAACTTAACCATGTTTAACAGGACATGATTAAAATTATCAAACACATTTAAAGCAAATGTCCTTGGGACTGGGATACAGCTCAGTGGCATAAGCACCTTCCTGGTAAGCACAAGGTCCTGAGCTCAATTACCAGTACCAAATAAATAAATAAATAAGTAAATAAATGGATAAAGTAAATGCCTTTAACTCACATTTGCTTGTGTAGCTCATTGAGGAGATGGACACAAAGCATGCACATATTCTCTTATACATAGAGGCAAATGGCTTTCTAAAGATGGATCATTGGTCACAGTTTTTGAGTAACTCTATTTCAGTGACATAGAATGGGTCACCAAACTTGCTTACTTGTGTGACATAGAACTTGCTCAGTTAGCTCAATCTGCCACTTCAGGGGAGAATGACCATTAAGTTGGCAGATAAGGTGGCTGTATTCAAAGCCAATTAAGAATTGTGAGGGCCTACCAGATAGCTCAGCAGACTAAAATGCCTGCTTAGGCAGAGCGCAGCCACCAGGGTTCAGTCTCCTGCAAGTCCAGCTGGCCCCGCCCCACCCCAGGGGCATGCTGAGACAGCAACTGAGACTAGGCATGGTTGTGCACAGCTGTAATCCCAGCCATGGGAGGCTGAAAACAGGAGGAGTCTGATCTTCATAGTGAGACCCTGTACTAACTATGTAAAATTAAAAAAAAAAAAAATTAAAGAATTGTGCATGCGATGAGTGAACATTGGAACTTTTGAAATGTTTCAGAATTAACAGAGATACTGAAAGAGACTGAACCTTTGTTCTCCAAGATTGTACATGATCATCTATCTGAACTTTCAAAACAGTTTGAGCATTGCTTCCTAAAACCAAAAGATCTCCAAGCTAGGGCAGCATAGATCCATGACTCATTAGTGAATAAGCCAGTTGAATCAATTTTGTCATGCTGGAAGAGGACCAGCCATTGAAATCACAAATGACTGTGGCCTTAAAAGTACATTTAAAACAATTCGAACCTTCCATATGTTATGGATTAAAATCAAGGTGGAATATCCTGAGACTGCTACAATAGCACTGCAAAACCTTTTTCCATGTCCAACATCCTATCTTTGTAAAGCAGTGTTTCTGCAGTGACAGGAGCCAAAATAAGATTACAGAATAGGAGGACACAAGTGATGCAATTCAGATGTCATCATTCCCATAACCCCCAGATGGGACTATCTTATTGCAGTGAAACAATTCGGGGCTACCACTGCCAATGAGGTTGGGAACCACTGGCTTAGATGACTGTTGCGTATGTACAGGAATTTACAATATGGCACATGAACTTTAAATCTCATGCAGGAATAGATGGCAAGCTAGGGCTTAACAGAGCCTGACATTCCTAGAATACTAACCTTTGATTTACTTGATCATGTAGCAAATAATATGTTAAGGCCACCTAGTCCTGGTGATCTTTTATATGACTTATAGTATATATACACTATATTTTATACTACTTATATTTTATACCACTTATAGAATATATATATAGTATATATATATATATATATATACTATAATATATATATATGACAAAATAAGACTGAGATACCTTAAAATATAAATAAATAAATAATAAATAAATAAAATTTAAAGGCCAATAAGATAGTTCGGCAGACTAAGTGCCTGCTTGGGCAAGCGCAAGAACTGGGCTTCAATCCCCAGCACCACATGACACGCCAGCCCCACCACCCGGGGTGTGCTAAGCAGGCCACCAAGACTGAGCATGGTGGTACACGCCTGTAATTCCACACTGAAAATAGGAGGATCACTACAAGTCCAAGCTGAACAGTGAGGCCCTGTACCAAATATATTTTTAAGTTATGTTTTAAAATAAATAATATTTAGAAACCAGCCATGGTTTCTATAATCCCTCCTATTATCCCTGAATTAGGGAGGCTGAGACAGAGGGATCACTGCAAGCCTGAGCTGCATAGTGAGACCTGTACCAAATAAATAAATAAATAAATAGATAAATAAATAAACAAATGATTTAAATAAGTAAATAGAATAATATTTAAAGGCAAACTTGAAAACAGTAGATTTGGACATAACTTTCCCATACTAGACTGTGTATCTTCTGGGAATTAGGAACCTAAAGGACAAATACCAGACTAAACCTGGTGCTAATGTGCATCTATGCCCAGAGAAACAGGATCTTTCAAAACCAAGATGTAATGAAGTGCACAACTCTTACGTTTCCACTTCAGTGAATTTTTCTCTGTTACGCACCTGAGTAACTGGTATCTAGATCAGAGCATAGATTTTTTCAGCACCCTTGAAGCCTCCCCTGCACCTTCATTCAGCTGATAACTCTCTAAATAACTCAACAAATATTCCAATACTTGCCACCATAAATTAATCATGCCTGGGTTTGGAAAGTCCTGGAAACGGAATCAGGTTCTTCATGTGCCTAGCTTCTTTTCATGTGGACAAGCCAAGGAAATTCAAGAGCAGCCCATCCCTCTCTTGGTTGTAAAGTCAGCCAAAAAGAAAAATAAAGAAGCAAAAAACAGAAGAAAAGGCCAGAAACTGGGGAAGCACTCTGTACCGTATCTGTACACACAGATCGAGTGCTGTTGGATAAAGGTAGGATCTTATACTGGCACTCTTTAACTCATGCAAAACTTAGCTGCATCACAGCTTTAATATGCAACATTGGACTATGTATACAACTTCTTCCTCTTAGTTCAAAGAGAAGAATTTTTTTACCAATATCAATTAAAAAATTTATCACATCTACATCATATGCTCTGTACAACTACTATGAGGACAGCAATATGCATTGTATCAGATATTGTGAATGTACTACTAACATGTTTTGAAACTGTCATATTGTTATTTCTTATTAAAAGTAATAAAAAATAAAAATAAAATAAAATGGAAAAACCGTTCTACTCTGTCATGGCTACAGGCCATTGGGGACAACGCTTCCCTTTAGCATGTGCTTGCCTCAGCCTGCTTAGGTTAGAAACTTCACCCTCAGCGCTCTGTCCTCTGAGATCCTCGTGGTTGTGCCAGATCTCTGAGCCTCAGCTTTACCCTGGTGCCAGCACCTCTGTCTCTAGAGAAACATGACGAGCCCTTCTCCTGTGGCCAAAGCTGCAAGCCACCAGGGGAAAAGCCAAACAGGTTAACACCTTGTACAAAATTGCCGAAGCCAAAGGCCTGAAGCCTCAATCCTCACAGGCCACTTTCTTCTCACAAACTGAACTTCATCTTATGGATCCAATTTTAAAATATGACATTTTTTAAGTAACTGCTACAAAATAGGGTGTGAATGGTTCACCACAAGGAGACCCAAAGAACCAAACGTCCTGTTTCAATCTTTTACATATCATCTTCCATTAAGATTATTTCCAGCATCAGTTATTACAAGGCAAAAATAAAACAGCTATGTCTAATCAAAATGCCCTTTGAAACAGAGCACTAGTTCAACAGCTCATCATCCTATCGCAGTCTAACACTAAGCACACCTAAGAGACCTGCAATTATGCAGTCCCTAGGATTTATTTCACATCTAGAGCACTGTTACTAACATGATATTTAGAAGACATGAACATGATTGTTTAAGAGCAATCTCATAAAGTAAAAATTGTAAACAATAATTTTTATTGACCTTTATTAATTGTACATATTAAAGGCGTCCAAAGTGATTTTCTACACACACATACACTGTGTACTGATGAAATTCAGTTCTCCTTATCCATCCCCCACCCCCACAGACATCCTTCCCACCCTTTGTTAATCACTTTTAAACACTCAAGTCAACTTTGTCTTTGGCTTCCTTATAGGGAGAGAATATGTAGTATGACTTTTTGTCTGTGTTTGATTTATTTTGTTTCACATAATGTCCTCCTATTCCATCTGTTTTGTTGCAGCTATTTCATATTTTCTTAATGCATTCATCTGTTGATGGGCTCTGTCACACTTTGCATCTTGCATGCTCCAAACGGTTCATGGGTGAGAGGCCTGGTCTCCCCCGACAGCATTCTTGGGAGCTGGTGGAACTTTTAGGAGTTGTAGTCTGGGCATACTCTTTGCTTTCTGGCCACCACGAGGGGAACAGCTTTGCTCCCCTTCACGTTCTCCAGCATGTGGTGCACACTTTGTGTCACAATGTGCAGCCTCACTACAGGCCTAGAACCAGAGGAGCCAAGTGACAAAGACTGCAAACTGAGAACCCAGGAGCCAAAGGGAATCTTTTCTTCTTGAAATTGACTACTCAGTGTTGTAGCTTGGGGTTCTACGAGGTGAGCAACGCAATACAGGACACATTTTATAAGGTTATTTTGTAATCGCTTAAAGAACCTGCACAAAGAGTGCAGCAAATCTGTCCACACACTAGAGATCAAAGAATACAGCTGAGGGCCTGGATTCTAATATCCTGCATGAATCCAGCTGAAGACCTAGAGCCCACCGCAATGCCTCCTACAAGTCTAGTTTCAGACCAAGGACCCACGACAGTGTCACATCTGGGCCTGCCTCACTGATCTCCACTGGAAAGGCCCAAAGGCCCATGGTGGAAGCTGGGAAGTCTGTGCCAGCAGAATGAAGCATCTGTGCTAGCAGGCTGAAGGATCTGAACTGGAGCCAGGAAGCAAAGCTCAAGATAAGAGCCAGAGTTTCCCCAAAGGTACCACAGTCACCCTCAGCAATGATCCTGAGCTCCCCTGGTGATGAGGAAAGCTGAGTTCCCGTCAGGAAAGCCAACATGAGAAGTTTCTCCAGGAGGCTGAGTTATGCAGCATCTTCCCCTCTGGAGCCAGGAAGTAAAGCTCAACATGAGGACCAGAGCTCCCCCAAAATGAACCATAGCCATTCTCTCAAAGTAGATGAGGTCCCAAGTAACTTCCTCTGACAAGAACAGCGAGGTTCATCTGGAAACCCAGCATGGCAAGGTCCTCCAGCAGAACAGCCCAAGAGACAGCCAGCAGCTTCCAACAACTCCAGCAGCTTCTCCAAACAGCTTCCTTAACAGCCTCTCGACAGCTTCTCCAGTTCTGCTTTATGCTGCTGGCAACAACCCTCAGGTGGGCCTCCCACACCCGGCACCATGCTAGCTCAGTTCATCTGGGTATAACAAGCTGACCACAAGTTACCAATCCACTATATACTTTATTTTTTCACAGGGACCCTGGCCTACCTAAACTGATTCTATCTATTGTGAACAATGTCACAATAAACATAGGCTTTGTCTCAGTTATTCTTCTCTCGCTGTTGGGACAAATACCCAACACCAAAAATGAAGAATACAAAGGTTTATTTAGCTCACAGTTATGGAGGTTTCAGTCCATATTTGACTGGCTCTGAGGCAGGCTGGCACAGGGCAAAGAGCAGCACTTCATTGCAGAGGAACAGCAACAATGGCAACAGGCCAACAACAGCAACAGAAAGAATCTATCTCTGTCTCTCTTATATTACATTCAGGCTCTCAGCCCCAGGCTGGGTGTAGCACTCACACCCATAATCCCAGCAGTACTAAGACCTATAATCCCCGTGGATCACCCATAATCCCAGTGCATTGTGAGTTAACCTCAAACTCTAGAAATCCCTGCTCCATGACTGCATGAGGCTTTCAGGGGATGAACTAGGCATAAACCATAACAGGCTTAAAGATATCTTTTTGGTATGCTGATTTTGCTTTGAATATATATCACTAATCACCTTTCTGGGTTGTATGATAGATCTATTGCTAGTTTTTTGGACAGTCTCCATACTGGTTTTTATAATGACTCTATTAGATTCCCACCAACAGCAAGTAAGAGTTCCTTTTTCTCCACCTCCGCACCAACCTGTTTGTTTATTATCAGCTATTATAACTGGGCTAAGATGTTATCTTGTTATAGTTTTTATTTGTATTTCCTAACAGCTAATTATATTCAACAGTTTTTCATATACTTGTTGGCCATAAAAACAAAACAAAGTAAAAATATCTAATATCTATGAGGCATTTATGCTCTTTGGTCAAGAGACTGCAGGTCTGGCTCCAACTGCCACTAGATATTTGTGTGCTTCAGACATCATATCTCTCATGGCCCCATCATCCTCCTCAGTAATGTGAGGTCACACCATAAAATCATTTTTAAAGTCCCTTTCAGTTCTTCAGCTAAGCAGAAACAGTGATGTATAGCTGATTCAGATTAAGTTTCAAGTTCTGGCTTTGCTGAGGAGCTAGCTGCATGGCTTTGTGCAAGCTATTACACCTCTCTATCACTTTCATTCTAGTGCCCATAATATAATGCTATATAGCTAGCTATGCTGTACACAATATGGAGATATGTAATGGGGTTGTGGAGGAGTAGAATGTGAAGATACTGTGTAAGAATACTTTCCAAAGTGGGAGCTTTAGAAGACAAGTTATGTGGTGATAATCATTTACACTCTGATTTCTCTTTTCAGTCAACTCTTCTTTGTCAGAAACTCAATTTTCTTTATTTTCTTTTTTAGAGTTTAGAGGTTTGTTTCCAGTCTGTGCAAGACTAAAGTTCAAAGCAAATTTAATTCTACTTAAGGGAACACTGTAAAGTAACAAGTGTTGGTATTCCATGCCTCATATGATCCAGCTCAAAGCAGAGAGGATTACACTGCTGTGTCACGGTTCCAAGACACAGAGGTGAACAGCTGAAACATCTTAAAAATGCATCAAGCTCATGAAGTCTCAAACAAAACTTGGATTTTCTGCACATACTCCCATCAGTAAAGCTAATTCCTGCACACCACTTCTCCTGCAAACTGATCTTCTATTTCCTTTCATTGGACCTAGACGGGCTGCAAGACCTAGAGAAGGATCAGGATGGCTTGTGATTTCACTCCCTAGACAGTGATCTCTCTCTTCTCCTATCTCTAAAAAGAGACCTGCTCCGGCTGCAAGAGAAACTTCTTTATGGAGATCTGCGGCGAGGTGGAGGACTCCTCCTACAATAATCATTTTGAGAGTGATGACCCCAGAAAGGAGGAGGGCCATGATTTCAACTTCTCTTTTCACCACTGCATAGTTCCATTCTGACACAGCAGCCACATAAGGTCCTTCCATCTAGCTCTCTTCCACGACATCTCAGGGATCCTCAAATTAAGCAAAAGCAAAGCCAGGAGGATTTCTAGCAACCCACACACTCTGCAGTGGTTCATAAGAGCCAAAAGCCTGTGCCAGCTCAGTCTTGTTGCCATTATTGCCAAGATTCCCTACATAAACTTTACAGTCCAATAAGCAGGAATCACAATGCATCTTGAGATCTGGGGTTGGAAACGCAAAGGTTCAAAACTACACTTGCCCAGTGGATCTTCTTGCTCTCCTCCAACTCAGCTCCTCTACACACGTTCAGTTACCTGGCATCCATGAAATAGCCAAAAGCTTGATTTTCTAGTCTGTGGATTATCTAAGGAAATTCAGTACTTTATATTGTTACTACATAATTAAGCCACTGGTCACTAACAGAAACATAGCATAAGAAACCCAAACTGTTACGAAAAATACACACTTCCAGAAAACTGCTGCTGGAAAAATCACATTTCATTAGCCCTTCTGGGAGAAAAGGGTAACAGGACTCTTAAGTAGAAACAGTCTTCATTTGTAAGCTACCATTTACTGATATTTGAGGGATTTAAGAATGCTCTGAAGGGGCCCCTCAACATCTTTCTCCTTGACCTATTTGTTAATTGCAAACTTCAAGAACTTCCTGAATGGCAAGTTTGATGGTTCTTATCACCCAGCTGTAAAGCTCTAAGAAGGGACTGGGAATATAGTTCAATGGTAGAGTGCTTATCCAGCAGGTCTGAGAGCCTGGGTTTGATTTCCAGAATTTAAAAAGGAAAGAAAAAGAAAAATGCCAAGAAGATGTACCGTTTTGAAATGTAGGTTCTGTAAATTTATCCTTAATACTATTTAATGTCCTTGTTAAGAATTCTGGGGGCTGGAGAGATAGCTCAGTAGAATAAGCACTTGCCTGGCAAGATCAAGGGACTAAGTTCAATCCCCGGTTCTACAAAAAAATGAAAGAAAGAATTAATTCTGGTTCATGATAAAAGGTTAACCCTTAATGAATTAAGAAATTATTCACCTGAGCTATATTAGATATATAGAGAGGTATATATTCTTTGCTGGGATGATATGCTGTTTGTAAGGTATAGGTACTTCTACTAATATCAGTTGTACCTGAACTGTATAAACAAACATTATCAGTGGATATAATTAGCATCATTTTACAGATCAGAAAACTAAGTTTAGGAAGGCTAAGAGGTCTAATCTCAGTTACCTCAGGGAACCATGTCTGGAGCCCAAGACTGTCTACCTCCAAAGCTGCCTTTTCCACTCTGTCAAACTACCCCTACTAAGCTGAAGTAGCACAACCCGCCGGGCAGAGATGTACCGCCCCATCATTTGCATAAAATCCGTGTCCTGGCACAAAAGCCACCCATAAGACAGACAGATCATCCACACATTCGTTGAAAAAAAGGTTTAAATGAAGGCCAACAAAGAGCCAGACATTACTCTAGGAAATGGGAATAAGTAGGTTAATAATAGACTTCATTCTCTAAATCTTCCAATTCAACGGAGAATGTTAGGCATTGAGCTAGGAAAAACAGATAAATAAAATTGTTTTAGCAATAAGCACCTTGGAGAAACAAAAAGACAATGGAATTGATATTACTTAGGCCACGGAGCTACTTAATTTATATAAGGTGATCAGGAAAGGATTTTCAGAGAAGGTGACATCTGAGATTAGATCTAAGTAACAAGGAACTGAATAGACATTAAGGTGTGGGGAAGAAAAAAACCCATGAGGGAAAAATTCTAAGACTAGAGATAGCTTGGCATAGCCTATGCAGTAGAATGTAGCAAAACAAAGGAGAAGAAAATCAGGAGATGCAGTCAGAGAGCCAAGCAAAACCCAGCTAATAGGCGCCTGTAGGTCACGATAGGGAGTTCACAATCAGAAGCTACTGCAGAATTGTAACCCGGAGAGGAAGGTATTATTCTGCTGTATAGAAAGTTAATTGTAAGGGCCAGGAAAACAATTTGTAGTCCATTGCAAGAATATGAACAGGAGCTTGTGGTGTACAAATATGATACATATTTTAAAGATATAGTTTGAAGATACAGGGCTTGATGAAATATTAACTATGGGGAATGAGAAGAAAAAGGAAACCAGTGATACTACTCCCCTGATTTGAGGCTAAAATAAATGGATGGGTGCTGTTACTAGCTGCCAAGCGTGAAGTTGTATATAAGGCACACTAAGTTTTAGTTTTCCAAGTGGGTATGTTAGGTGGATAATTAGATATTCATGTGAGCAAAAAGGTCTCCTCAGGAGACATTAGTTTGGAAATTGTTAGTGTCTTAATGAGTTTTTATCATGAATTTTCTTGGGACGCAGTGCACATAAAAAAAGGACCAGCTTCATGATTCCATTGTGTTATTAGATTTGCTAATTTCCTCAAGGAATTTCCTGTTTGCTTTCTAATTTAAAAGATGTACCTTATATCCGTAAACCACAGAGTATGCCATTTGTCATCTGATATTAAAGACATTTCCTCTATGTCTTGATCCAATAATATACAGCATATAATCTCATTAGAATTTTGATG
>PVKN010005443.1:0-30762 GCA_004027915.1 Capromys pilorides | reverse complement strand
GCCCCTCACTTACATAAGAGGCCACGAGGGTGGTCGGGGCCAGGATGAGAGCCAGGTAAAGGCAGGGAGCTGAAGCCAGCAGGCTGGAAGCACAGAGGAGGGGTTCAGCCCGGGGGTTGACTTTCTTGTACCGCCTGGCAGCCTCTGCTCCCAGGATGACACCAATGATGCCAGTCACGACAGTCAGCGCCCCAAAAATCAGGCTGATGGGAGAAAGCAGAGAGAGTTGGGTCAGGCCTTCCTCCAGGCTCTCATCCCAGGTCCACACAGCTTAGGGGTATAATCCAGGACCCACAGAGAATATGGCTGTGAACCCCTAACTAAAGCTTGCCCCAGCTGACACCCCTGAGACCTCAGGAACTGAATCAGAGACCCACATACTCACCTTTCCCCCACCCCCTTTCCTGCCCCACTCTGGGGATGCTGCTGGACATGTGGGTGACCTGCCCTGCACCCAGCACCCCAGGCCCCAAACTACCTCATCTCCAATGACCATCTCTACCCTCTCACGTCCCAAATGCCCTCCACCCTGAAATCAGAATTATTTCTAGGATCACTCTGGTACCGACCTTCTCTTCTAAGAGGAATGGAAGCAAGTGGACACTTGAGTGTGAGCTACAACATACCCATCCTCATCCTCCTCTGGCTCTGTGTGTCCTCTCCTGGAGTCCTGTCCTTCCACTCCCATCCAAGCAGCCCCTCCTCAGGGCACTACCTTTCTCAGCTCAGAGGCACAGTTGAGACCACAACGGCATGAGCTCTGGGAAGCCACAGGCAACCAGGATCTCCCCCGCCCCTCTGTGGTACCTGTTGTCCTCTACACAAGCTCATGGCCTGCACTCGTGGCCCCTGCTGACCTATGTGGCTGTCCCTCTCCCTGAACCCCTCCAGCCTACACACACAACTGAGAATGCTCTAAAGCCATCCTTTGCCTTCTGGCTTCCCTGTCCTGGCCCACACTGTTCCCTTGGCCTGGAGTTCCACCCACCCCAGACCCTTCTCCTCCTGCCCACATCCCCTCAACCAAGGCCAGAAGTGTGTGGGACGGCTGAAGCCCTGCCATTACTCCAAATTTCCAACTAGGCTGCAAGAATGTGATTGGTGCAAGATGTGACCGGCAAAGGAGTGCCACAGAAACCACCTCCCGCAACTCTAGGCATCCTCTGTGAAATGTCCGACCCACAGGCTGACAACTGATGAGTTCACTCCCTATCCCATCCCCTCCCCTCTGTGTACAGAAGAGAGGGTGGAGCTCAGAGAGGGCTGAAACTCTCCTGAGGTCACAGAGCCTCCTACCAGATGGCAGCATGAGTGTATATGGACACAAAAGTCCTCACCAACGCTTCCCAGCCTTCGGGGCCCAGCAAGCCTCCAGCTCAACCAGGTGAAGTGATCCCAATTGCAGATAAATGAACGAATGTCTGAGTCCTGGTCTAAGCTGGCCTTGGCAGATTCTCAAGACTTTGTTAGCCTTAGGACCAATTAGTCAAGCAAGAGGCATGGCTGGTGTCCCCCACCACACCTGAGCAGGAGGCAAGACCAGAGGACAAGCCCCAGCCCCCAAACCCTTTGAGCCTCTCCCCCCATCCCCATGGCCCACCCAAGATCACACTCAGAGAAAAGAACCCCCTTAAGGGCTCGTAAGTTCTAGACTTTTGCCGTACACAGTAGCCCTGGCAAATGGCTATCCCAGCTCCACTCACACACCATCAAGAACAGGATGCTCACTGCTTCCCATACAGTCCTTTCTGCTGGGTCACTTGAGTTCTGAAAGTTGGAAGTCCTCACTGTAGTAGTGTCTTACAGCCTCCTGCCCTGCTCCCACCCATGCCCTGGGCCTGCACTATTCAAGAAAGGGATATCAGGTCTATGCAGAATTCTAGCTTGAATTCCTTCTGCCACTCTGTGAATTATGGCACCTCAAGATGTCCTAATCTCAAAGATTTTCTATGGAAAGAGATGTGATTCAATTAATGCTCTTGACACAGAATGATTATCTTCAGTGCAGTCATACTTGTGCTCATTAGAGGGCAGCAGAGACTCGAGCCAGAGAAAGGGGAGGCAAGAGAGTGATGTGGCCACAAGCCATGGAGTGCACACAGCCACCAGGAGCTGGAAAAGAAGAGGAATTGATTCTCCCACAGAGCCTGCAGGAACAGGCCCTGCTGACACCTTGGTTCAGTTGCCCTACAACCTCCAAACTCATGAGAAAAAAAAAAATCTGTTGTTTTAAACCATCAAGTTTGTGGCAACTCAGTACATCAGCCATGAGAAACTGAAACCACACCTCACATCAGTCAGTGCAGAGAAGAGAGAGGGGCTTGACCAAGAAGGCACAGCCCACTGGTGCTGGAAGTAGAGCTGAGCTCTGTTTCCTCCCCACTTTTTCCAGCTGATAGAAGGTTTCTAGGACTCAGTGCATCGTTGCCTCCAGAGAAAGAACCATCTAGTTGTATATCCAAGCAAATATCAGTCTCACTCCATGCCTTCATTTGAAAGCTTTCCCTGGGCACCTACTGTGTGCCAACAAGCCCCTGCCAATTGATGGGATGGTGTTCAAGTCAATTAACAGCAACAGGCAAGTCTCCAGAGGCAATAGGCCACAAGGCTCCTCAGCAGTAGCTTTGAAGGTACAGGGATTTGAATGAGGCTCTCTCTGTAGCAGCATGACCTGGGCAAGTCACTTGACTTCTTTGATCTTCCATCTCCTCATTTATAACACAAGGATCATAGGAAAGCCCCCTACCCTCTTAGGGTTGTTTGGGGGAAATGCCAGATCCAGGGCCTGGACTAAAGTGAAAGTTAAATGAGGATGAGAAAAGCGAAGGGAGCTATGGGCGGAGCCCACGACTGGAGCAAAGGAGGAGAGGAGAAGCCACGGACATTCTGGAAATTACACAGAGCTCTCTCTCTGGGTGTCGGGGAGTGAGGTAGAGATAAAAGGGGAGGCTGGGGGAAAGGAGGTAAATTGTGTATGGCTGGCAGAGAACCATGTCACCCGCTGAGGCCTCAGGGAAAGATGGGGCTCTGGGGAAGGGCACAGACCTCTAAGGAACTCCAAGCATCCAGCAGGGCAGGATCGGGGCAGACAAGGGGACACAGGCCATGGAAAAGTACCAAGAAAAGAGCACGGACTAAGACCAAAGGCTTCAAGGAGAAGGGGAGACGAGTGAGACAGGATGAATGATGGCTTTGACTCAGTGTCAGGGAGTCCCAGAGCTTTTGGAGCATGGGGTCAGAGGTGGTGGAGACAGAAGAAGAGCCCAGCAGGGCAGAAGGAATGTAAGGAGAACATGGAGTGGGCACCCTGAGGGCAGAAGGCCAACTCCCAGCAGCTTTTTTGAGGCTCTAGGAGAACCAGTGAACACATCCATGAAAGCCCTAAGCCGGAAACACAGGAAGGCTCTGTGCCTCAGTCTGCGGGCTAAAGAAGGGGCAGCCTCTCAGAAGGCACTAGGAGCTCCTCCAAGGACAAAGGTGGTTACCTAAGACTACTGTCATCTCCCAAGCCCCACAGAAGGCCTCCTTCCCCCGTATGCCCTCTGGCCCCTCACAGCAGCCCCTACAGGGAGAAGACTGGGATTCCACCTGGAGAGCCAGAGAGACCTGCCTTGGTCACACAGGGTGGCAGGGCCCAGCCAGAGTGAGAATGCAGGCCTCCCGCCTACCACCTGAGTCCCTAGCCCTGTGGCCACCACACCACATCGCATGTCCAGAAAGGCAGAGTTTGAGCCCTACTACCTCCTGAGAGTTTGTGCCCAGAGTCCACACTGAGCCTCCCTCACCTGTCCCAGCTGCTGCATGGCTCCTGGAAGCAGGGCAGCTGCAGCCCATGTAGCACACGGGCCTCAAACAGAAACTTGGGAGCCCAGAAGCCCAGTGCTCCGGTCACAAAAGCCATGGCTGTTACTCCGAGGGTCGACCACACAAAACTCCAGCTGCAAGAGAAAGAGGCTGGCTGAAGCTGAGAGAGGACTACAGCTGAAGGGGCTGGCCCATCACCCCTACCCAACCAGGCCTGAGCCTCCAGGTCCTTCGCAGAAACACCCCGCAGCCCAGCCTCCCTGACATCCCCAAGACATCACCCAGAGCCCAAGTCCCCTGCCTGCTCACACTGTGCCTCTCCTACCCTCGCAGGACCACATCTTCCCCTCCTAGGAAGCCTTATTCTCTAGGAAGCTGGTCCTGCCTGCCCCCATTGTCCTTAGAGTCCCTGAAACTGATCTCAGGGTTTCAGGACTAGGAAAAATAGGTACTATCATGCGCCACACTGCAGGGAGCTCTGAGGCCTGGGACCACAGTTGCTCCTGCCTGGCTTCCCAATGAGCCTGTGACAGAGGCCACTGCACTCCAGTGAAGTTTGGAGAGGTGAGTGTTGAGCTCCCAGCATCCTCCCGTCAGCCCAGTGAAGCAGGCAAGATGGGAAAAGTGTCCATTAGATAGGTGAGGCGAGCAGGGCTCCAGGTCTCAGGGCCACTCCAGGCAGTGGCAGAGGCAAGACTAGAGGTCGTGCCACTTGCCCCCACAACCAGTCCATGTTTTTGTCACATGGGGATGTGATGAGGGCTGAGTCCAGGAGGCAGAGGGGCATCTCAGTAGATCAGGGGAGCTCAGAGAAGGAAAAGAGAGGTGAACATGGAAAAAACAGGGAAGGCTTCCTAGATGCAGAGAGGGGTCAGGACTACAGCACAAGTGGGGGTTTTCTGTGGCCTGCAGCAGGCAGTGGGGACACTCACTTTCTCCCCAGATATCTGATGTCCTCACACCAGCTGCTCCTCAGAGCCGGCACGGCCACCTCCCCCTGCTTTTCAGCAGCTCCTCGGGGTGGGTCTGGAACCAGCAGGATAAGCAGGACCAAGGCTATGGCCTCTAGGCAGGGCATGATCTGGGGACAGGAGGGCCCAAGGTCATGAGCAACTCTCTCTGGCCTGGGAAACCGAGCAGATCAGCCAATGTCTGGGTCCTAGATACTGTTTTGACCTAGAGCTGGACACACTACCATTTCCTGTACCTTTATCTCTGCGGGTACAGTCTCACGAGGAGTGGTTTGTCCTCATCTGGTAGAGATGCTACTCTGCTGAGAAGTAGAACTGAGTGAGATGCTTGAAGACAGGAGAATTCTGAGCACCAAGCACTCACTGCCCTAAGCATTAGCCTGCCCATCTCCTGGTCTATGCCTCCATCTGCCGTGCCAGTCCCCCTCCCCCAGTGTCTCTCCTGACTGCACCCTAGACCATATGCCAAGGATGGGGATCTCACTACCTGCCTTGGGACAGCCTTGAAATAGCTGGGACCATGAGTAAGTTCTCGGTCAAGCCAAGAGAGTTTGATTTTCCTTTTTTTTTTTTTTTTTTTGAGATAGGGTCCCAGGCTGGCCTCAAACTTAGCAGTCCTACTGCCTCAGCCTTCTGAGTCCTGGGATTACAAGTGTACACCATTATACCTGAGCAGAATGATCCTGAAGCCCAGCCCACCTCAGGCTCCTGATCCTGCCTTCTGTGGTCTCACATGTCAGCCACTTCAGCATCTGGCAGCTGGACCAGATGCTGTCCAAGGACAGTGCTCCTAAGCTGCTCTGCTACCAAGTCCCTTCCTCTCCTGAGTGGCCCCTGGCAGACTGAGCTGATGCTGCAGCCCCGCAGGTATCTTCCCAGATGTGTTGGCTCGCTGCACAACTCCCTCTGCCAGCCCTAAAGGGCCTACCAAGTAACCCTGGAGTAGGATCTTTCCAGTCCTTATTTCGACAATCTTCAAGGCTCCCTAGGGAGAATTTACTACCCCCACTTCACACATAGGAAAACCGGCTTCCAAAGAGGGATGCAATTCACTTGAGGTCATGCAGCTCATAAACTCAGCATTTTAGATTTGAATCAAGGGTCACTACTTCCATAGACTATGTTCCATCTGAGGCCCCAAGTGTCCGAAGCTCAGACATCTGACACCCCCATGGCGCCGCGTACCGTGCCAAGGGGCTAAGGCCACGGGAGGCTGGAAAGTCCCTGCCGGCCCAGGGGAAAGCAGAGAGAAGAAAAGGAAGCCAAACTCACACGGAGGGCCCAACGCCAGCTCCCTGTCAGCTTCGTCACAGCCGACCCCAGCACATAGCCCAGACCACTGTAACAGAGAAGGTATGGAGGGTAAACAGCCTGGCAAGGGCATCCCTGCCAGGGATCCAGCTCTCTACAGGACCAGAGCCCTCTCCCTGAGAAAAATGAGCCTGTGAGGCCCAGGTGTCCACTGCCTTTGGTCAGCTCACCAGTGACCTCTGGCTTCTCACCCTCACAGTGCCACTCTTCCCTCAGATGAGGACAAACACATCCCACCAACAGCCCCACCCTTATGCCCAAAGCTCAGCTCTATCTGAGTCAGGCCAGGTCAGGAAACCTGGGTCAGAGCTCAGAAGCCTGACTGAAAACCCCTCTATCCTTCCTGCTGGGTGTGCAGGGTGCAGCCTGACACACTTCCTGCCTCACCTCCAGTGCCAGCTCCTCCCTGAGCCAGCCACACAGGCTCTTCCTCATATAAACCTGTGGGGAGCATCCTTACTATCTCTAATCCTCCCCACAGCCCCATTAGCAGCTGAGGAAAGTGAAGTTCAGAGAGGCAAAGTGACGTGATAAGGAAAGGCAGTGCTGGAATTCAGATCCTAGATTTCCTGGTTTGACCTCTCCCACACCACCCAGTTTACTGGGGGAGGCAGATCCTGCAGGGGACCACCAACCTTCCAACTGGAATGAAGATGTAGAAGATGGCCAGCATGCGGGTCCTCTGGTCCTTCACAAAGAGGTCAGCCAGGACCGTGGGTGCAATGGTGGAGTAGCTGGCTGTGCCAGTACCCACGACCCCCCGGGACAGGAAGAAGAGCCAGGAATACTAGACAAAATGGGCACAAGATCACAGTGAATTCCAGAAATCACCCATAGGGGAGGAGACTGGAGAATATATTAGAAGGGCCAAAAGGACATCAGAACATGGGCTCCCAAGGGAAGGGAGGGGGACCAGGGCTACAGATACTCCCCCTCACCCCTATATCTGTCCCCCACTTGATTACTGGAATCACAGGAGTGCCCCCTGCTGGTGCCTGTAGCCACACCCACAGGAGCCCTTTTTCCTGACTTATCTAACCAACCAGTTCACCAAGGCAGGAGCTGTTACCTCCACCTCTCCTCCACCCCCAGCGGCACCAGGAGGAACTGAAGCCAAGGGCAACCACGGGTATGCAAGAAAGGAAACCTCCAGTTAAGAAAGTCTAATGGGCAGATCTGGGGGGAGCCTCAGGCCTGGAGCTATGCCTGCCTCCTTGGCAGTACAAACTCTGGGTCACAGACAAAGAGCAGAACTATCCCGTTCAGCTATGAGGGGGTAGATGAGGGAGAAAGGTGATGTTCAGCATGTGGGCACCTACCTGAGGAGAGATGAAGGAACCAGACAGGCCAGCCCCTGACCACAGCAGAATGCCGAAGCTCAGCGTGGCCTTGCGGCTGTGGCGGTCACCCAGGTAGCCAAACACAGGTGCAGACAGCAGCAGGCAGGCGATGAAGACTGGAGGAGACACACAAGGGGCAGCCTGGATCCCCCCAGGGATGTCAATGAGCAAGCAGTTAGCCCTACAAACTCGGGGAAGGGAACTGGCTTAGATGTCACAAACTGGCATCTTGACTGTGGACCCAGGGCACAAAGAGGAAAAGATAAGGTGAATGTCACAGTCCTCAACCAACAGGCAGCTCCTAGCCTATAGCGTGCAGTGCAGTCTGGCCCTGGGCCAAATCCCAGCTCAGCCACATGTTCTCTGCCAGGCCTCTCTGAGCATCACCCCAACATAGGAGAAGCCTTCTCCCCAGCTGTGTAAAGGGGAGACAAGAAGTAAATGTGGAGCACCAGGAAGAGAGGCTGATGGCTTTACAAGCACACGCGGCCCTCAGGAGCCCGCCAGGGGACTGCTGTGACTGCCTCTCAGTACCTGCAGCTGGCAAGAGCCAGGGAGGTCAGCCTGGGGCCTGCCTCCAGCAGCAGGGGAGGACAGCTTAGAATTAGCGCTGACAGCAAACCAGAGAAGATCCCAGGAGGCTCGGAACTAGCTGTTTTTTGTAAGTAGGTACATTATTCCCCAGACACTGATGGTCGTGTCTATACCACTTTTTAAAATAAGCTCTTACTAATATCAGCGACTGGATGTGTTTACTAGTCTGTGAGGACAAAAAAACTGGGTACATGCCACACGGGTAAGTGCGCACACGCCTCCTGTGCTTTCAATAAACTCTCTATCCTTGGGGGCCACGGTGAGTCCCTGCCCCCAAGCTAGAAGACAGACAGGCCCAGAAAGTCAGGCCTGTACCCTCCTCCACGCCCCCAAGGGCCATAGGCTTCGGGAAGCCCCGCCCAGCACCTGGTTCATTCCCTGAGCACAAATGATTGACGTTTCCTCAGTCCAATGAATGTCCAGATTCTTCCCAGGTCAGCTCCAGCCCACCCCCACCCATGACCCGCTCTGGTGCTGGTTTAAGCCATATCCAGTTGTGGAAATTAGGCCAGTTTTGATCTACAAAACCAGAATTTAATATGGCTTAACCTAGTATTCCACAGAGAGTGATCTTTGGTGTCAATGGCGTTTAAAATTTTAATAGCCACTGCCAAAAGAGGGCCCCAAGAAGGCTGTCTCAACTTACACATGATAATCTGTGCCAACACTGGACACTATACAACAAATCATTTTATTGTCTGTTCATGTAATGAAAATCAAATGGTATCCTGCTGATTTTTTAATCAGCATTGTCCTTATTCTCAACAGTTCTATAGTGGCATCCTTTATCTATTTTTCTATTGAGCTATTGCTTGTTCTTAATGCATTTGAAGACTAATTTCTTGCAACCAACCCCCCCATACACACACACACACACACACAGTGGCCCTGGAAATTGAACCCCAGATCCTTTGCACTGAACTACATCTCCAACTTATTGATTTATCTTTAAATACAAAGTTCTAGGCTGGGCACGGTGGCACACACCTATAGTCCCACAAGTCAAGAATCTTGAGTCCAACCTGGGCAACTTAACAACACCACACCTAAAAAAGAAAAAAAATCAAGTTCTAGAACTAGACCATTTTGGTTCAAATTCTGATTCACTACTTTCTAGCTGTTGGGATCTTGGCAAATTTCTGAATATATATGACTATTAGAGGGGTAGATAATATTGCAAAACATACCTAAATGGCCATGTGTGAATGCCCAGTAAGTGTTATCTGTTGTTAATACTAATTCCATAATTTTAATCAACATCCTACAGAAATAATTCTCTGTGATGCAGAGAAATTTCTCAGCCTTCTTCTGGTGTTGGGGGGATTTATTTATACATAAAACTTTACCAAAGTCTATAAAAATGTTGCCCAAATCTTTTCAATTTTCCTAGGGTTTTAAGCAAGGATCACTTGTATGACCTAACTACCTTAAATCTGCAGGTGGGCTGGTCATCTGCAGATGCCTTTCTCCAGGAGAAGAGGGGCTCTTCTCACTTCTGGAATCTACAAATTAAAACCATTTTTGTGACAGAAGGAAGAAATTAATGATCGTGTAGTTCAGAGAGTCCACCTGCAAGCTTCCAGGATTTGAATCCCAGCTTTAGCAAGACTCATAAACTCTCTGAACCTCATCTATATAATGGGAATCATCATCATAATAATACCTACCTCATGGGGACATATGAAAATTAAATGAGTTTAAAGCACTTAGAATAGTGCCTGGTGGGCCAGGGAGATAGTTCAGCGGCAGAAGCACCTGCCTGGCAAGTGCAAGGTCCTGAGTTTGATCCCCCATACTGAAAACAAAAAAAAACAATGTCTGGAATATGTTAAGGACCAAGTCAGTGCTGTTTTGTTTTGTTTACAGTACCTAAGATTTAATCCAGGGCCTTAGCATTGAACTATATCCCTTGCCCCTTTTTATGTTTTATTTTGTGTCAGGGTCTCCTGAGTTGTCCAGGCCAGGCTTGAACCTGTGATCCTGATGTTGAGCCTCCCAGAGTGTGGGGCTAATGGGCATGTAGCACCATACCATACCTGGCTTAGTTTTAAATATTACTAGTTAACTCCAATAGTTTCTCTTTCCCATGGACTGTGGAGGGGGCCTGGCCACTGCCTCGCCCACTTCCCACTCTGCTCACAGCCCCCACCAACCTCACTCTTGGTCAGCAGCTTCCTTTCCTCAGCAGTTCTGTAGTCAGACAGAAACGTGAGTCTTAGGGTCACTGCGCAAATGACCCTAAAAGGTGAGGTCACCATAGTGCAACCTTATCATCAGGACTCTGCGCACAGTGCACTTTCCACATATCTACTGGTGCAACTTCAGCAAGGATGGCTCCTACCCCCGCCTGACACACACACACACACACACACACACACACACACACACCCCACTTCTCTCTCCGTGACACCTCACTTATAAGAGCCTGTAGAAATAATTCTGATTCCCCACAGTAAGAACCAGGAGATGGAAATGCTGACTCAATTATCACCATGACTATCATTATCTGCTGAAAAACAGAAATTGCTTCCTAGATACATTAACGGTAAACCACAGCTCAGTAGAAAAATGGGCAAAGTAAGAAAAAAAAAAAAAAACAAGCATATGACTGCCATTATCTATTGAATCAAAAGGTTTGTGGGTGTCAAGCCAGGATGGTCTCACGTTGGTACAAATATGAGGCAGTGGCAGCCCCCTGCCTGTCAGCCCTGAGAGTAAGGAGCAATTGGAAAAGATCCCTGCTCTACAGTGTGGTCTTACATGACTCAGAAAAGTTTATAGAACTACAGACTTCTTCACATGCTTTCAGCTGACATTTAAAACAATTTTTATCGAAAGTCTAAATAGTGGCAAAAGATACAATTTCTGGTGTTTTTGTTTCTAGCCAGGCCCCGCATCCTCCCATTCTACCAACAGCAGATTAAAAATAATTGGAGAAGGGCTGCAGAGATAGCTCACTGAACTAAGTGCCTGCTTAGGCAAGTGCAGGTTCGAACCCCAGCGCCACGTGTCGTGCTGGCCCTGTCCCCGGGCACACCAACCTGGCCAGCAAGACTGGGCATAGTGACACATACCTGTAATCCCAGCATGCTGGCCTGGGAGGCTAAAACAGGAGGATCACTACAAGTCTGAACTGCATAGCGAGATCCTGTACCAAATACCTAATACTTTTAAAAAATTAATAAATAATCAGAAAGAAAATTATGGCAATACTGAATATGTGCAGATTTTTTTCTTGGTCATAATTCCTTAAGTAACTAAGTGTAATAATGTATATTGTATCAATTTATCCTGAGTAACATTTACATTTATAAGTAATACAGAACGGTTTTAAATTTTACAGGAAAATAGGTAGCTTCTATGTAAGTGCCACACCATTTCTATAAGGGCTTAAGCATCTGTGGATTTTGGTTTTCCACAAGGTACTAGAACCCATCCCCTGTGGGTACTGAGGGACAACTATATTTGTAAACTATATTTTCATCCAAACCCATGGAGCTACAGATCGAGTTCCTTCAGTTTCTGGGAATTGCCTGCCGTGGAGTCCAAGTGGTAAAGCTAGCCCTCTTTTGACAAGCCAATCTGATAAACCAAGCTGAGAAAAATGTTGATTTCATCTCTTTTTTTCCCTTTAGTTTCATCTTTAAAATCAAAATCAATGTGCTGACACTCATCCCTGCGACCACTATCTGACTTTTGAACTCTTAATTCGTAGATCAGTTGCAGATAGTCACGCACGAAGGGCAGCTATGAAGACGAGGTCTGGCAGAGAGGCCACCGCGCCCTTCCACGGAGGTTGCGCCTCCGCTCCTGCTGGCTGCGGAAGCTGCGCCTCGCGGTTCCTCTGCGTAGCGCCCTGGACTTTCCACGCCCCACAGCGTCCAGGATGAGCCGCCTGTCTGCTTCCAACGGCAGACAGAAAGGAGACCCCCCAGGCCGTCTCCTGCCTGTTCTCAGGAATGAGACCTACAGACTTATGGCTCTGGAAGTGGATCTCTCAAACCTCTGTGTTTGCATCACCTCTGAAACTTTTTTTTCAATCTTTTAAGCTTATTTATTTAATGTAGATAGGGTCTTCTTGCCCAGCTCAGACTCGCAGTGTTCCTCCTGTCTCAGCTCCCCAGCACTAGAATTACAGGCATGCACCACCATGCCTGCTTTTGGTGGCCAGCTCGATGCCCCTGGTGGTGCAGCATGCATGCAGTATCAGGGATCAAACCCAGGCCTTGAGGTTACCTTGAAATTCTTTGTGTGGTCACCCGCGGGCCTGTACCTAGTCTGAGAGCCCGGTCCTAAGGTGTTGAGACAGAGGGCAGTTAACAGGAGAGAATAGCACAAAGCAAGAACCTATCTCAAAAAAAAAGGAACAGCTAGGTGTGGTCGTGCACACCTGTAATCTTAGCAATCCAGAGTCTGAGACAGGAGGATCGTTGTGAGTTTGAGGCCAGCTGGGGCTACATAAGGCCAGTGTGAACATCACAGCAAGACCCCGACCCAAAAAAGAAAAAGAAGGGGCTGGGGAGATAGCCCCATGGCACAAGTGCCTGCCCAGCAAGTGCAAGGTCATGAGTTCAAACCCAGGTCCCACAAAAAAAAAGAAAGAAAACGCAAAAACAAACAAAAAGAAGTGGGGATGGGGCTGCTTGGGGAGGGGCTGCAGAGAGGACCCCCAGTGTATACTGCTGTAGGTTGTGGGGAGGACATACAAGTGTGGTATGTGCATACACGTGAGTAGGTGCCACCACTCACCTACTGATAGGGGAAAGGTTAGCCTGTACCCCAGGACTGTGCTTGCCCCGCCCCCGCCCCTTGGCATGGGCCACGTGGCTGCTCCCTGCTGTTGGGCTTCAGCTTACTCTGGCCCAGAGTCTTGAATGCACATCAGCCTGTGTCTTTCAGTCTGACTGTTGCTTCTGTCTGTGTCCTCATAGTTAGATTTTTCAGCTTTGTGAGAGAAAAGCACACATCAAGATTCCTCAAACCACCAGGCATGATGGTTCATGCCTCAGGAGGGTGAGGCAGGAGGATTGCTGAGTCTGAGGCTACCCTAGGCTACAAAGCGAGCACAAGGACAGCCTAAACTACATAGCAAAAACCTGTCTCAAAAAGACCCCCCCCAAAAGAAAAACAAAAATCCCTCAAATCTCAGTGAGTCTCCTACATAGCCGAGCTTCGAAACTTGTAGAGAATGAGTGACAATTCCACAGCCATGACACAGCACTCCTGCTGCTGACCCACCTCCCAGCCTACGGGGCTGCTGAAGCCCCGGGCCTCAAGCCCCACACTGTCCCCCTCCTTCCCTGGCTATTCTTCAAGCCTGGTTCTCAACACTCCTCTACACAGGGGGCTCAGCAGGGCCACTGCTAGGCACAAGACCCCCAGGGAGATCTCACCCCACTGTGAGGCCAGGCCCAGGCTCCAGGACCAGACACTTGCTCCTTACCTGTCTGAAGCAAACCAGCATTGCTGTCACTGATGTGGAAAAACTTCTGTACGTCCAGCAGCACTCCTAAGGACAGGAGGACGGCATTAGGGAAATGAGCAGTTTCCTCTGAGTTCAGGACAAGGCCATAGCTGGCCATAGACCACAGATGGGGCAACAGGCCCCACTCTTTCTTCCTCTTTCTCCCACACATTTGTACAGCCATGCACACACACATGGAGTAGGTATGCAGAGTAACAATTGCATGCCAAACACACACAGTTCAAGTGCCCAAACATATATACACACACAGGAAGATTCACATACCTAGGTACAAACAGGTACTCCCAGAAAACACACTTGCAGAGACACAGGTATACATGTGCATGCACACACACACACACACACACACACAGAAGCCTACACTGACACACAAAGACACACCACATGCATGCATGCATATGCACACACTTAAGGCTGCCATTCACACCATAGTCCAAGTGGCTGGCAGTTCCCTGTGGCTACACAGTGAGCTCCATGGAGGTAGAAGCCCTAGCATGCAACAGGCAGCCATACTCCTGTGTGAACCCCAGAAATGCACAGACACATACAAATACATACCTGCAAATTCACATATGCCCTGCTCTGCACACAGGTACACACAAGCGTGCTCTGCCAGAGGCACACAGAGGCACATATAGAGCAACCCTGGGTCCCTTTCCTGAGGATGACAGGTTCTAGCCATGCACTAGCTGGGTTTTAGAAGTTCCTCCAAGACCTTTGTTCTGTTTACTTCACTTTTGTTTTCTTGAAACAGCTCTCATTATGTAATTCAGCTGTCCTCAAGCTCACTATATAGCCCAGGCTGGGCTCAAACTTGAGATGATCTTCCTGCCTCAGCCTCCCAATGCTGGGATTACAGTCATATGTCACCTGAGTGGAAGTGGCCCCTCAGACACTGGACTCTGCTCCCTGACATACTCTAGGCGCCCCCAGTGGTATCTGAGAAAAGGGAAGATCTCTGGCCTGTGCTCACGTGAGCCATGTGGCTCTGGCCCTGTCATTATGAAGAGCGTGTTAGTCAATTTTGTGTTGCTGTCACAAAATACCTGAGGCTGGAAACGTTATTTTCAAAAAGTTTATTTAGCACAGCTCTGAAAGCTCAGAGGCACGGCAGAAGCCTCTGCTCCACTCTGGTAAGGGCCTCATGGCAGATGGCACTGATGGCAGAAACACTTTGAGAATGATGAGTGGAATGTGTGGAAGAGAGATTCGGAGAAGGCACCAGGCTCACTCATAACTGCCCGTGCTCTCAGGAGCTAATCCAGCTTCACTGGCCCTGGGCCACTTCCGTGAGGCAGCGTTAATCCATTCATGAGGGTTCTGCCTCCGTACTGCCACCCTGAGGGTCCCTGGCACAGGCACTTTGGGGAGACAAGCCACATACACAGCACAGCAAAGATCATCGTCACTATCATTGAATCATGAGATATGTGGCTGTCACCCTAGGAGGTGATGGCTATCGCTGTCCCATTATGCAGATGAGGAGCAATTGTCGCTGTCTCTGCAGGGCTAGAATGAGAGAGCTAGGACGGGCCACCAGCTCCCTGCTCCTCCACGCAGCTTTCCAAGGCAGGGGCAGAGTCCTCACGGGGCCCGGTGGAAACACCCACGCCAAGACAGTCCCTGTCTACAGCTGTAAGCGCTGCCGCAGGCAGAGATCTGGGGACCAGAGGCGCCGAGCTTTGCCTCGGCACTGAATTCAGGCCCAGCGGTTGCAGCACCCAGGTGCACAGGCTGCTGTGTCTATTCTTTTCCCCTTTTAAGGACACAAAGCATACACAGTCATTGGAGAGGAAAAAATAGATGACACAGGGTAAACAAAGTAAGCAGCTAACTAAAGAGCCTCTGTAATTGCACCTGTCTTCCACTTTTAGGAATAAGTTCCCCGGCTCTCTCTCTGCCTGGAACCCTCCCAGCCTTGTGGTGCAGCACGAAATGACCAAAGGCCAAACGTGAACTCACCCTCTTTGACCTGCACCCAACCCTCACGTGAGCTGTCTCCCCACAAGAGAATATAGGCTCCTGCACAGAACACCTGTCCCCAGCAGTCCTTGGGGGCTCGGCGGGGTTGTGCCCCCCCAAGCCCCCATATGTACATTGACTATGGTCAGAGGAAGTTCCAAAGAGGAAGGGACTCCAATAGGCAGGGCTCAGGGTCTGGTGGCCCAGCCAGGGGCTCTAAGATCTGCAGAGAGAGAACCAGCAGCCCCCTTCCCTGGCTCAGGGAACTGGTGATGTCTGTTCCCCTGTGCCCCTGCCCCCTTCATGCCCCCTTATGACTTCGGCCTACTCTCAGCTTTGGCCTGACTCCCTGCAGTAATTTGCAAACTGACCTCTTGGCTCATTTTGCCTCTATTCTGAGACTTAGATGCTGTTATATTCTCCCCCACTTAAAAATATTATCCTGGCCTGTCATGGTAACACATGCCTGTAATCCTGTACTTGGTTGGCTGAAGGAGGAGGATCAATTTGAGTTCAAAACCACCCTGGGCTACGAAGTGAGTTCAAGACTAGCCTGAACTGCATAGTGTGACCCTGTCTCAGACCTCCCCCACCAAAAAATTGTTCTACCTCACCTAGCTTACTCAAAGACATGGGTTCAATTCCCCACAATAAAATAAAATTTTAAAAAATATTTCCCATGTCTCCTTGGTGTCCAGGACAGAAAGTCCAGGCTCCCAGATTTCCACAAGAAGCCCACATTCTCATCCTAGTCATCCTTTTTGAGATGTCTTCCTGCACCCTCTCCTCTTGGCATCCTGGAGCAGCACATGCACTTTCCTGCCACATCTCCTCACTGTCCTCCTCTCCACTGATGCCTTTCTTCCCCACCCTCTTGGTACTGGGTATCAAGCCCAGAGGCACTGTACCCCAAAGCTACATCCCTGGCTCCCAGCCCCTGTCCTTTGTTTTGTCTTTTAGTAGAGGGTTTTGCTCAGTTTCTGAGGTAGTACTTGAACTTGCAGTGCTCCTGCCTCTGCTTTCCAGAGTACTAGGATTACAACCATGGGCTACCATGCCCGTTTCCCTCCAACTTCTCCAACTTTCTGCCTTCGAGGGCCAAACCAAATGCCCCCTTATCTGTGAATTCCGAGGGAACTCTCACTGGTCCCTAGTGCTGCCCACCAGGATGCACACACACCCTACTCTGTCTTACGGTAGAGGGACTTGTTTGTGTCCCCTGTATCCCTCTGAGCTCCTCTAAGACCAAGACCAGGTCTAAGGGAGTTTGCAGCCCCCAGAGTCTCATCCACTCCGTGTCTCCACTCTGGCACATGGAGCTAGTCACCACCGGATCATCATCCCAGTCCGGAGTCCTCTGGCCTGGCCTGTGCCTCTGCCGTCTGACCGTGTTTCTCTGCGTTGCAGGGCCACTGGTCATGAACCTCACCTATGAGATGGTCACTCCTGCACTCAGGACCATGGGACTGAGTTCCTCCCAGGTGCCTAGAGGCCCAGCAGTGGCCCCCACCTGCAGTTGTGCTCAATGTTGAATGGATAGATGAGGAGAGAGAGAGACAGAGACAGAGACACAGAGAGAGAGAGAGAGAGAGAGAGAGAGAGAGAGAGAGAGAGAGAAAGATTGGCTCTCTTGAATGAATGAATGTGTCAGTGAATGAATGACCAAAGAAAAACAAATTGAGTCCCTGACACCGTGGGATGAGTGAGTGCAGAACCTCAGAAGACAGAACTAGGCTGTTCCTGGCGCCGACAAGCAACAAGGCAGATTTCCTGCCTCAGAAACGGGCCCAAAAGGAGTCACTGTCACCTGGGAGCTGGGCCAAGCTGCTCTGTGTTCCAAAACCTCAACCCAGCAGCTCCACCCAGAGGCTTGAGGCCTTTACTTGCAAAGCCCTGTCCTCCCTGCCGGCCTCACCTGCCCCCCACCACTACCCACGCCCTTGTCCCCATGTTCTCTGTGCTCCCTCCTAGTCTGGGGCGGTTCGGTTGGGAACCGCCCCTCCTTCACGCAACCATGGCTGGAAATTTGGAAATCACCCCAAAGGATCTGAATGCCAGACACGAATCCTAAGAGAAGAAAGCATGCTGCTGGAGGGAAGGCCACTGCCAGCGGGAGGAGTGGACCAGTAGGCCTTGCCCAAGGTGCCCGCCCCGTCTCACCGGCAATGATGAACCAGTTCATGTAGTTCAGTAGGTTGATGTAGCACAGAACTGCAGCGGCCACATAAGCTCGCCAGCGAGGCAGGCTCCAGGCGCTGTGCACGGAGGAAGGGGCACCCTGACCCGAGGCCAGGGCCTCAGCGTGCCTGCCTGCCGCCGGGGACTGGCCCTGCAGCCCTCCTTGCCCATCAGTCGGGTGGCGTTCGGACATCCTCCCAGCCACGCCAGCCTGCAGCTCCTGTCCCCATCCAGGGGCTGAATGAGGATGCACCACCAGCTCAGTGCATTCACTTCCTGCAGCTTCCCGCCCCGCCAACCTCACAGATGCCCTGACTGTTAAGCATCTTATCTCAGCTTCCTGCCCAGCCCCTCAGAGACTCCCATGTGATTTCACCACCCTCTATCTCCCAGGGCCCTCATCGAGCAACGGGGCTCCTGGGAACAGGTTCCTCTGTGCTGGCGACCGGGTGACTCAGTGGTTCCCTGGGTCAAGGCCGTGGCTGCAATGAGGAAGGGAAGCTCCTGAGACAGGAACTGAGTGGGTCTCCCTCAACCTCGCTCACCGCCAGCCAGCCTGGCTGCCCTCGCAGGGGATGGAACTTGAGCCTGGGATTTGAACCTAGGTCTGTTCCAGGAAGCTGGATATTGGCCAGGAAAGCAGCACTGGGCCATAAGGAAGGGAAGGCTGCTCATCTCTACTGTTCTAACTTGGGGGATGAAGACATCAGGAGTGCTAACTGCAGAGACGGCCTGTGTGCAGAGCTCATCTGGACTGCGAGATCTGGGGGGATGGTTCTGGTGAAGGGCAGGACAGGAGCATGGGCTGTGGGTGTCTTTTTAGACTGGCTACTAGGGTGGGCTGGGCATATGCCTCAGAGGCGCAGCAGCTTCCTGGTAAGTGCAAGGTCGTGAGTTCGATTCCTGATACCAAAAAAAAATTAGCACATATGATCTTTGGCCAGGCATGGTAGTGCACTCCTGTAATCCCAGCACTTGGGAGGCTGAGGCAGGAAGATTGCTGCAAACTTGAGGTCTGCTTGGGCTACAAAGTGAGTTCAAGGCCAGCCTGAATTGTAGAGTGAGACCCTGTCTCAGAAATAAAAAAGATTGCCTACTAGTAGCAAGGGAGAAACAAGTAGCTGCACAATAGAAGCAGGAATCTTGACACAACTGAAAACATCACCACCGACAGGGCAAGTGGTATCATGTGCCCCGGATGTAAAGTCCTCCAAGGGTCACAGTGTGTGCACCAGCCAGAAATGTACAATCTGAACCTAGCCCTAAGGAAACAGTAGACAAACTCAAGCTGAGGAACCCTTTTCTTTTTTTTTTGGCAGGACCGGGGTTCGAACTCACAACCTTGCACTTGCCAGGCAAGCACTTGTGCCATGGAGCTATCTCCCCAGCCCCAGGAACCCTTTTCTTAGAAGGACCGTATTATTCAGCAGAGGGGCTGGGGACATGGCTTAGGGGTAGAGCTGGTGTGCACAGTGCACATGAGGTCCTATGTTCAACACCAATGGGGAAAAAAAGACTCAGGAAGACTTTCCTATTTCAGAGGAAAGGAGATGACACAGACATTACATGAGACCGGAGCCCAGATTCTGTGCTGGAGTCCATGTAAGTTACCAGGGTAAAACTGGAGGGCAGACTGCAGATTACGGGAGGAAAGATTTTCACATCATTTCTAAATTAACTGGCCAATAGCTATACAGTTATGTAAATAAATATTCTGAGAGTCTAGGACTAAAAGACCAGGATATATGCAACTTACTTTCTTAAGCGGTTCTAGAAAAATTAATAGACACATAATAAGAAAGCAAATATGGCAAAATGTTAATAATGGATGGATTTGGGTAAAGTTTAAATGGATTTCTTTGTGCTTATTGTAAGTTCTCTATAAATTAGAAATTATTTCTAAGTGCCGTGTATGGTGGTTATGCACCTGTAATCTCAGCACTTGGGAGGCTGAGGAAGGAAGCACACTTCTTGTTCAAGGTCAGTCTAAACTACATGACAAGTGGGCCAGGGAGATAGCTCCGTGGCACCAGTGCCTGCCTGGCAAGTGCAAGATCATGAGTTTGAACCCTGGTCCTGAAAAAAAAAAAAAAAACTACATGAGAAGATCCTGTTTTTAAAAAAAGGCTGAGCTTGGCAGCACACACCTATAATCTCAGCACTCAGGAGGCTGAGACAGGAGGATCACTAAGAGTTCGAGACCAGCCTGGGGTACAAAAAGGAGCTTAAGTTCAGCCTGAGCTGTATAGCAAGACTCTGTCTCAAAAAGACAAAAATAAATAATAAATAAATAAATAAACTTAAAGAAACCTTAAAACACGAGTATGATAACTCAATTTAAAAATAGGCAGCAATAATACCAGCATTTGGGAGGTTGAGGCAGGGGGATCAGTGCGAGTTTGAGACCAGCCTGGGCTACAAAAGTGAGCCCAAGGCCAGCCTGAACTGCATAGCGAGACCCTGTCTCAAAAAGACAAAAAAAAAAAAAAAAAAAAAACAGGCAGCAAATTCGAATAATTTCTCTGGAGATACAAAAGATGCTCAGCTTCACTAGTCATTAGGGAAATGTGGGCCCAAACCACAATAAGATACCACTTGTCGCCCACTAAGAGGGCTGTAATAAACACAGGGACAGAAAGAGGAAATAACAAGCGCGGGGGAGGTTGTGGGGAAATCATAGCCCTCCAGCGAGCGTTGCTGGGAGGAAGGGGAAGGGATGGAGCCGCAGCATGGCATTTCCTCCAGATCTTTAACTGGAATTAGCGTGTGGTGCAGCAACC
Source organism: Capromys pilorides (assembly GCA_004027915.1). Classification (NCBI taxonomy): domain Eukaryota; kingdom Metazoa; phylum Chordata; class Mammalia; order Rodentia; family Capromyidae; genus Capromys; species Capromys pilorides. The sequence goes on along the minus strand of PVKN010005443.1, from coordinate 10,337 downwards.
CACCTCCAAGGATATACACAAAGTAATGGAAAGCAGGGGCTCGGATGCTGGCGCAGACAGGTTCACGGGGCCACTCTTCACAGTGGGCGAAAGGTGGAAGCAACTCAAAGGTCCCTCATCTGAGCTGGGAAGGGTGAAATGAGCATGTCATCTCAGCCTGGGCAACTTAGTGACTTAATGAGACCCTGTCTCAAGCAAAAAAACAAAAAGGTACTGGTTTCCCATGTAAACCCTGGAGTCCTGCTGGTGGCAGGCTGGGGGTGTGTGGAGGTGCCCCAAGGGCCAGCAAGGACGGCACAGTCTGCTGTAATCACCACGGAGAAGGACAAGGTGGCTGCTGGCTGGGACCTCCCACGTGGGAGCTGAAGCTGAGGAGTCCTGTTTGGCTAGGAACTCAGCAACGTCCACATTGACCCTGGCAGGAAATGCCAGGATGGAGGGAGAAAAGCAAGGCAGAGAAGGCAGCCCTGGGTCAGACCTGCAGTCTGCAGCCCAGAGGAAGGAAGGGGAAAGGGCTGGCAGGGGAAGCAGCCCTAGGCCCCCAGGCAGCCCCAGCTCTCAACAGTACCCCGGCCAGCTGGAGCTGCCAAAGCTGCAGTGTTTGCAAACAGAGGCCCACTGTGTTACGGGCATTAAGGGTGGAGCAGTGCTTAACCTGCAGGAGGTCCTGGGCTTTATCCCCCACTTCCCCACACACACACACAAACGGACACTTCTGGTATATCCCTCCCAAAAAAAGGAAGGCGGGAACTCCAGCAGAAATTTCTTTTTAAAAAATTATTCTTTATTGTTATTTGTTTGTTTGTTTATTTATTTATTTATTTATTTATTTATGTTATGACCGGCTCAACCTGCCCTGGGGGCAGGGTTGGGCTGGCGCATCATGTGGTGTCGGGGATCAAGCCACAATCCCTGCGGTTGCCTAAACTTGTCTAAGCAGGCGCTTTAGGCCTCTGAGCCATCTTGCTGGCCCTCCAGCAGAAATTTCTATGCCTGTGTTCCTAACAGGATTATTCACAAGGCCCAAAAAGTAGATACAACCCACAGAGATGAATTAACAAGAGACAGATGGATGAGTACACAAAATGTGGTACCTACCTACAATGGACTATTACTCAGTCTTAAAAAGGAGGGAGCTGGTGAGGTGATGGCCGCCTGTAGTCCAGCCACTCAGGAGCTACACAGTGAGTTCAAGTCCAGCTTGTACCATGTCAGAGAGAGAGAGAGAGAGACTCACACTTGCAGTGTGCTGACCTTGTTCCCTTCCCAGAAGCAAAGGCTGAGAGCCTGACAGGCTCAGCCTACAGCAGTCAGTGAAGCAGTCCAGCCCTTTCAGCCTAGACACGCCTGGTCCCCTCCAGGCCACCCTGGGCCATGCCCATCCTGCAGCACCACTCTGCTGCTCAGATGGTCTGCTTCTGCATTTGCCGCGCTTCAAGTAAACTCGCTTCGCACCATGCCAGTGTTGACTTTCCCCTTTTCTTTTCTTTTTTTGGTAGTGGGGATCAAACTGGGGTTCTTATGCTTGCCAGGCAGGTGCTCAGACCACTGAGCTATCTTGCCAACCTTGTTCTTTTGTTTGTATTTGTTTGCTTGTTTTCTTGAGGGAGAGTTTTACTGTGTAGTGTAGGCTGACCTTAAACTTGCTTATGTTGCCCCAGCTGCCCTCCACTCCTAGTAATCCTCCTGCCTCAGCCTTCCAAGTGCTGGGATTATAGGCCTGGGTCACCATGCCTGGCTTTTATTTTTTCCCACTTTTCCCCCATTTTCTGCTAAGAGCCCCACTTCTGCAGTCTTCACTGGAGCGAGAGCAAGTAAGTGAAGAGAAGCAGGAGTCACCTGAGAACCCCAAATGCTGGAGGCAATAGGTGGCTTAGGGTCTGCCATCCTTACAGGGAGGGCCGCGTCACCCAAGGGCTCCATGGGGCTGGGGGCTCCACTTCTATGGTGGCTGTTCACACCCTGGAGAATGGGGGCAGGCAGCTGGCACCTCTGCACACCGCCCCTCCACAGAATGGCTTGTGCCTGCAGTGTGGTGGGCAGCCTCCTCCAGAGAGGGTGGCCTGGGCAGCAACTTCGATGCCTTTCCTGACCTAGCCTTCCAGGATAGGGCAAGAATACCAAGGGGTGAAGCTCCTCAGAGACCTGCATGGAGGCTGGCGCTGCGGCGGCATCCTGAAGTCCATCATCTCACATAGAAGGGAGGAAAGCTGGGGTGTGGCTCAAAGGAAAGGAAAAGAAAACAGATGAAAAAGGAGAAATGGAAAAAAAGCTTTTGTAAATAAGGAGGGGAAGAAGGGTTGAAGGAAGGGAGGGAAATGAGGAGGAAAAAAAATCAAGTTTTTCAATGTGCAGGAACCAACTTCTATAATGAATGTGATTATTATGTATACGTAAAATGTACTGATAAGGGTCAGCAAGATAGCTCAGCAGAGTAAGCGCCTGCTTAGGCAAGCACAGAGATCTGGGTTCAATATCCAGCACCACATGCTGCACTGGCCCGGCCCCACACCCAGGTGCACTGAGCCGGCCCCTGGTACACTCCTGTAATCCCAGCACTGAGGAGGCTGAAAACAGGAGGATCACTATGAGTCTGAGCTGCGTAGTGAGACTCTATACCAAACACATAAAAAATAAAAATAATGAAATAAAATGTACTGATAAACTTAAAGTTTAAAGTACAGAAAAAGAAAGTAGAGGGCTTGCTTAGCATGTGTGAGGCCCTCCATTCCATCTTCAGTACCAGAAGTAAAAAAGCCAGGCATCATGGCACCCAAGGAGTCTTCTCTTAGAGGGCTGATCAGTCACTTACAGATATTATAGCTGCAAGGGACCACAGGTAAAACAGTACTCTGGGAAGCTGAGGCAGGAGGATCACAAGTTCAAAACCAGCCAAGGCAACTTTAAACAAAAATTGTTAAAAGGACAGGGGATGTATCCCTTTTAAATGTTAAAATATTAAAAGGGCTGCAAAGGCCATGGGTTCAATCTCCAGCCCTGAAAAAGAAAAAAGAAAAAAAAAAATGGAGGAGGAAAGGAGATGCCTCCTGAGAGGTATTCGTGTATATTATCAGAGCAGAAAGCTTCTAGGAGTTCTTTCCTAGAAATCCCCCAGCCAACATTCGCTCCCTCAGAGCCCTTGGGCCGGGTGGAGACCCACATCCACGCGCCAGCTGCAAGAGAAGGTGGGAAGGTTTGCACCAGGGCAGGCCACCTCTGGCCTCGGACGGAGGAGGAAGAAGTCAGCTGCAGAATGAACGGCACGTGTCCACAGGTGGCGAGCCACTCGGGAGCCCAAGAGGACCGTTTCATCTAGCAGTGAGGAAGCAAACACGCCCTGTGACAGGAGGCGTGACCCGGCCCTGCAGGTGACCTCCTAGCGTGGACTCCCAGCGAGAAAAGGAAATTTTGAGGTTCCAGATCTAGAAAGTGGCAGATACCAGAAGCAGTACTAATCCAGGCATCCTGAAGTGAGTGGTTTTCCATGAGAGTATGCACGAGAAAAAGCTGCTGGCCACTGAGAACCACAAGCTTGGAAGGCAAGTCCGGGACACTGCTCCTAACTGAATTCAACACACACCAAGAAACGCCATCATTCACCAGCGAATCCTGCTGAAGGCTGAGTACCAAGCTTCAATAGCGACACCATGTGGCCACAATGCGTAACCGCAGGTGTAAATTTCAAAGGTTTTTGGCTAATTCAGGACATTCTCAAACCCCTGTTCTCTGTCAAAGATGTGCAGCATGAGCCGTCGATTTGGGAAGTTGGATTTGAGACCATGCGAACCATGGTCTCATGAAAATGAAAAATGTGGAGCCTGCCACATTTCTACGGTATATGCACATAGTGAAATGTGGATAGCTGGGTGTGGTAGTGCGCGCCTGCAATCCCAGCACTGGGGAGGCCGAGTCAGGAGGATCGCTGAAAGTTCCAGGGCCTGAACTATACAGTGAGGACCCTCCCCGCAAAACACCGTGGATAGGTCTACCCAAAAGGCAAGGCTATCTTGGGCTGTTAACAGTGCTTATCTCAGGCTCATAGGATTAGACAATTATTTTCCTAGCTTTTTTCTTTCCTTACTTGCCAATAATAATAAAAACAAGTGCTTGTCACTGTCGGGCCCCTGCAACTGGGCATGATGGTTATAGTTATTTTTAGAAGAGGAAATTGAGGCACAGAGGGGCCAAGTAGCTGCCCTACGCAGCTTTGAACTCTGCTCCTTTTCTCTTTGCTGTGCTGTTTCCCTTTCTCATTTGTATTCACTGTTTTTCCTCATTGCACTGCTTATACAATAATAATAAAAAGAAAAGCTGCAGCATTTATAGCTTCAATAATCCGAAAAAATCTAAAGCTATCAGCTGGATGTAGTGACGCACACCTATAATCCCAGCCCTCGGGAGGCTGAGGCAGGAGGATCATTGGGAGTTCAAGACCAGCCTGGGCTACCAACTGAGCTCAAGGCCATCCTGAACTACACAGTGAGGCCCTGTCTCAAAAAGACCAAAAAAAAAAAAAACCTAAAGCTATGAAATAAAACAGAATGCCTAACTGCAGATATGGCACCTGTGGCTACTGGGCCCACCCAGGTGTGGCCATACTAAGAAGCCAGAATTTGTCCCCGCAAGGTCCCAGTGCTGCTCTCTACCTGAACTCTTTTGATTCTGTAACGGTTTTCAAATTTCCCCATTTCCTTTGGAATCTAGAAACTCAAGGCCCACTGTGACTGGGCATCTGGTGAGCCACGAGTCTAGAAAGAGGTCAGGAGAGAGGAGTCTGCCAAAGTAGAGGGACGATGGGAAAAGAGTACTGGGGGAAGAAAAAGAAAGAAAAAAAGCGACCAGAGACGATAGGAAAGGAGGAGGAGACCAGGCGCAGGGTGCGCACCTGTAATCGCAGGACTTGAGGGGCTGGGGCAGGAGGACTGCACGTTCCAGGAGGGCCTAGTTATACACGGAGCTGTTCAAGGGCAGCCTGGACCTCACAATGAGAGCCTGTCTCATGCATGACTCATGCTTGCACACGCACACACACATGAGGAGGGAGAAAAGGCTTCGATTCCCTCACCCCCGCCAAGCTTCCATTGCTCCCTGATTTTTGTGTTTCTCTTTGGGACAGGGTCTCACGGTGTAGTTCAGGCTGGCCTCAAAATCCTGGCGATCCTCCTGCCTCAGCAGCGGTGTCCTCTCCTTGCCCATCCCTCTGCCCCACGTGTCCTCTTCCACCAGATCACCAACAGTAACAAAGCATCACTGTCTACCTTTGTACTGATGCTCCCCAACTCACAGGCATCACTGTGCTGCCTTCTCAGCCTCACTCCAAGCCACGGTCTCCCCTTCTTGACCCAATACTCTGTGCTCTCCAATGTGTCCTTGGCACTCAGGGCTTTAGCAGGTCATGGGCACCCAATGCCCCCCTTGTGGCCAGCTCGAATGGCCACAGTCTCCCTGTCCTTCACTCATGGACTCGATTTTCAGTAGTGTGGGCCCAGTGGACCTAACCCTTCCTGAAGCCCTCATTCCTTGGGGTTCCTGCTCCCACCCCACTCCTGGTTCTCCTCATGCCTCGTGGGTTCCTCCTACTGGGTCTGAAGATCTGATATCCTCTGCTGCTCAAGTGGCCTTAAGCACTCTGTCTCTGTCTCTGTCTCTCTCTGTCTGTCTCTGTCTCTGTCTCTCTCTCTGTCTCTCTCTGTCTCTGTCTCTGTCTCTGTCTCTCTCTCTCTCTCTCACACACACACACACACACACACACACACACACCCTTCTCTTGCACCATGGTGTCCCAAATCTGAATCCCCAAGCTTGGTCCCCTTCAAAGCCTCATACTTACCTTTCCTCCCATCTCTTTGACATCCATGAGAAGTCCTAATGGCATCTCAGGACTCTGAGCCGCCCCCTGGCTCCTTGTCCCTCACTCTTGTCATACCTGTTAGTGCACCACCACCCAACCAAGTAAAAGAAACTCGGGAGCCTCTTCTCTCTTTCCCCCAACACCCTGACCTTCACATGCCCTACGAAGTGCCCCTACAGTACATCTGTAGTGTTTCCTGTCCATCACTAGCAGCCTAGTCTGGGTGACATCTTCCCTTGCCAGGAGCTCCATCCTGGGACACCCACGTCACCCCCACCTCCCCCAGTTCCTGTCAGGCCACAAGTACAACAGCCTGAGAGACCCCAGAAAAATGGAAATTGGTTCATCAACTCATGGTCATCAAAGTCACTTACCCTCTTCATAAACTGGAGCAAGGTGGGCATGGTAGCAGATACCTGGAACCCTGCACTCAGGGAAGCTGAGGGGAGAGAACCCCAAGTTCAATCCAGCCTGGGCAACTTGGTGAGACTAGCTCAGTGTGGAGGCCCTAGGTTTATCTTCAACATTACACACACACACACACACACACACACACACACACACACACACACGAATAAGTAGGTACTTAATACTATGAAGGGATTGAATTCTTGTCCCCCTGCCCTAATGCTGGGGATGAAACACAGGGCCTGGCACATGCCAGCCAAGCTCGCTACCCCAAGCCAGATCCCCAGCCCAGAGAGAAGGCTTTCCAAAAGCTTTGCACCCCTGGAAGTGTAAAATCAAACCCCTTCCTCTGGCTTCAGATCTCAGTATATGCCCTGCCACCCAACCCCACATCTCTTACACAGTCTGCACTGTTTCCACCATGCTGCTTTCTCTGTTCCCCACACATGGAAGCTCGTGCCTCTCCAGGACCATCGGCACCTCCTCTGCCTGCAACCTTGCCCCTAAAGAACTTTGCACCGAGCTGGGTATAATGCCACACCCTTCTAATCCCAGCAGTCGGAAGGCTGAGGTGAGAGGATCTCTTGAGCCCAAGCCAGCCTGGGCTAGTGAGTTTCAGGTCAGCCTGCACCACAAAGCAAGACCCTGATTCAAAAATAAATAAATATAGACAATAAATAAATAATAAAATGAAAACATAAAAGAGTAAAGGTGAACCGAGGTGCAGCTCAGGGTAGAGCACTTGCCTCATGCAAGAGGCCCTGGGTTCCAACATCACACACATCCAAAAAAATGGAGTAAGGAAAGAGGAAAGTTCCAGCGTGATTTCAGACAGGTCAGGACTGCTCTCTAGCCCTTTCAGGCATCTCGGAGAGTTGCGATCTGAGACCACTAGGTGTCGCTAAAGATCAAGGCGGAAATGCTACTAGACTGGTTTCGCAGTGGTGCCCAAATCGTCCCGTGGATCCACTCAACGCTGCTAGAGAGCCCAAGAACTGAAATTCGCGTGCGCCTTCTAGAGCACCACACCGAACCTGGGGCTATTCAAGGACTGGGCTATCCAGGCGCAGAGGCGGGACCTGCAGCTGCCTCTGGACCTCGGCGTCCCCGTCTGTCCATGGAGTGTTCCTTCATTGTCCAAGTCCTCTACCTCAGATCCAGGTGGAAGGAAGGAGCGCGGAACGCGACAAGGTGCCACTGCCCTCCCCTTGTGTTCTCAAAGGACCTTCCACCTCCCGTCCCTGGGTGCGCTCTGGGCACCCACATCAGCCAGGCCAGTAAGCCGTCCAGTCCCGCAAAGTTCATCTCACCTGCTCGGGGAACGACAGCAAGAGGGGATATGTAGTGTCCTAACCAAACCAATAAAACCATTATCTGCTCAGAACCGAACAAAAGAGACTACTGGCCAGGCCGCCTGTACACCAGAGCTTGCAGGCCCCTGACTTTATTATATTATTATTATTATCATCATCATCATCATCATCATCATCATCATCATCATCATCATCATCTTCAAGTTTATTATAAAATAGCTTTTTATTCTTTATTGGTACAATCCAGATATACGTAATGATCACACTCACGGTAGGTAATTTGTACCTGTACATCATCTAACTTCATTCTTTTTTCCCATTCTCCCTTTCCTTCAAACCTTTTCTCATTTACAAAATTTTTGTTTCCATTTTATTCTTTTCTCATTTTTCCTTTCCCTTCCTTCCTCTCTCCCTCCACCCTCCCTAGTTCCCCTTCCTTCTGAACAATCTCTTCCACTTGATATTAGCCTAAAGGCCAAGAAGCAATGAACGAATTCTTCCTATTTCACAATTCCTATTATATATTTTGGTTTTTATTCATGTTTTCAATTTCTCACACCAGAGAAATGATGCAATATTTACAGACGTCCATTTATTTCACTTAAGCATACAGTCTCAAAGTTCACCCATTTAGACATCAGAGTCTCAAGTTTATCCTTCTTCAGGCTGAGTAGTGATGGTTGATGGGCATTTGGGTTGCTTCTCAAATTGCAGTATTACAAACTGTGCTGCTATAAACATGAGTGTGCATGTATCAATCATATCACTGTGGTACGATGCTTTTAATTCTTGTTGGAAGATACCCAGTAGGGGAATAGCTGTGTCCAGTGGGACCTATAGATTCTGAAGAATCTCCACACTGATTTCCACAGTGGTTGTACCAGTCTACGGTCCCACCAACAGTGGATAAAGGTCCCTTTCTCCTCACAGCCTCACTAGCATTTGTTCTTGCTTGATTTCTCAATCATAATTGTTCTTTCTGGGGTGAGATGTAATCTCAGAGTTTTAATTTGCATTAAAATTGGAATACCAGGCTGGGGAGATAGCTCTGTGGTCAAAGTGCTTGCCTGGCAAGTGCAAGGACCCAGGATTTGTCCCCAGTACCACGTGCCATGCTGGCCCTGGAACCCTAGGTGCACCGGGAATAGTGTCACATGCCTCTAATCCCAGAGCTGGGGAGGCTGAGCCAGGAGGATTACTATGAGTCTGAGCTGTGGAGAAAGACTAGTACCAAATAAATAAACAAATAAATAAATAAATAAATTAGAATGACAATGAAGCTGAACACTTATTCATATATTTATTTTCTGTTTGTACTTCTTCACCTGAGAAATGTCTATTCATCTCAGATGCTCACTTTTTACCAGATCTTTAAATTTAGGAGAAGGCCTGGCATTTTTTCAATACTTCATATGGTCCAGCTATTAATTCTTTGTCTGAGCAACAATTGGCAAAAAGTATTTTCCATTTTGTGGCTTGCCTTTTCACTCTGTTGGTGATTTCTTTCACTGTGTAAAAGCTTTTTCATAAGGTAAGGTCCGAGTTGTTGATTCTTTGTAACAGTTCCCATGGGATTGGGGTTTTGTTCATAAAGTCTTTCCCTATATCTGTCTTTGAATTCTACCTATCCGCTCTTCCAGGAGATTTAGTGTTTCTGTTTTACTATTTAGATCTTTGATCTATTTTGACTGTAGCTTAGTGTATGGTGAGCGATACAAGTCTAGTTTAATTTTTGCAAAGGCAGTTTTTCCAGCATCATTTCTTAAAGAGGCTACCTTTCTTCCAGTGCACATGCTTGGCATCTGTTAAAGATAAGGTGGCTGAGTATTTGGAGTTTTTCAGCATCTTCTAATCTGTTCTACTGATCCTCAGGTCTGCTTTTTTTTTTTTTTGCCGGTATCATGCTGATTTTATCACAGTAGCTTTGTGGTATAATTTTAAGTCAGGTATTTGATGCATCCTGCCTTGCCTTTGTTGTGCAGGATTGCTTTTGCTATTCTAGGTGTCTTCTGCTTCCAGATGAATTTCAGGAATGTTTTCTCTAGATATGTGAGGTATGTTAATGGTATTCTGAGCTGGGTTGCATTAAATCTGTATAACAATTTTGGGAGTATAGGTCCCTAATTTATAGAAAAAAATCCCATTGCAAGTGACCTGGAGGCCCAGCTGTGACTGCTGGGAAGAGATGCCAGTAAGGGTAATGGCTGGTCACTCACTTGTCTTCCTTCTTACACAGAGATAGTTTCTTTAGTGAATCCTGAAGATAACCAGCAGGGCTTCTGGGGCTGGGTTTTTGTTTTTGTTGGGTTTTATATTGGGTTTGGGGTGTTTGTTTTTTTGGTTTTCTGAGACAGGGTCTCACTATGCAGTTCAGGTTGAGCTCACTTTGTAGCCCAGGCTGGTCTCTAACTTGCAATAATCCTCTTGCCTCAGCCTCCCAAGAGCTACGATTACAAGTGTGTGTCACCACACCCAGCCTTGTTTTTTTTTAGGTGCTTTAAACAATTTATTTAACTGAAATGGACTGACATTTGTTTCTGAAGTGACTTCCATTTATTTGGATATATCTTTTCCCCATGGTGATTTACAAGATCTTCAAGCCAATATAAATATTTTATAAATATTTGAATATTTGGGTATACACCTGCACAATACCTTAGCAATACTTTTCAGCAAGAAAAACACTGAAGAGTAAGGACCAGACACAATTACTAGCTACAGTGAAAATCTGCTGAAATATTTTTGAGGTAAGAAAGCACCACATA